>CAUYLG010006986.1:0-10297 GCA_963573385.1 Cacajao melanocephalus | reverse complement strand
GGATCCCATTTACCCTTCTTTTTCACTTCCACCACTCTCTTTCTCAAGAGAAGGTATTAGGAATCCTGTTCTCTCTCCCTCTTTTCCTTCCTCTTTCTTTCTCTCGTACAGTTTTTTTTTCTTTCTTTCACTCTCACTTTCTTTCCTCTCTTTTTCTTTCTTTCAAAAAAAAAAAGATGGCATTTGGGGAACACATAGGATTGGACATTCATTCAGAGTATAAAGAGCAAAGGTCATGGGCATTTTTGACAGCAACAAGTTTATAGTCATTTTCCCAGGGGCTAAGTGAAGCCCAGTGAGTTTAACAAGAGTCTGTGCTCTAAAGCTTTGATGCAAAAGTAAGGCTCCAAACTACAGGCTTCACTGACCAGGCAGGCTATAAAAGTCTCTACAAATTACAGATGCTTGAGAGAGACTATAATCCTTAAAAACTCTTACAGATTTTTCTTTTGCGCCTCTGAAGAACATTTTACAAAGATGAGCTAATTCATCCTCTAACCAACCCTACGATTCAGAATAAGTGATTTTTTCCCATTTTATGGATGGAGAAACTGAATGCCAAGAGTCTTGCCTTTTAGCTGTCAACAGTTTGAAGATGAAACAAATTTGGAACAGCTGTAAAATACTAAGTCATTTCAATCTCAGTCAGGCAAATCTGTCAACCAGTTTTCTGTTAACTAGACTGTGACATCCATGCACTGAAAGCACACTCGTATTTATTGGTAATGCAATGATAATAGCCATTTATTGAGTGCTTAATATGTCCTGCACTGTACATATGTTGAGTGATCAGTCTTACCATCCTTTAGAATGGCAGCTCTCATTCTTGGCTCATGCATATTAGAATATACCTGGGAGACATTAAAAATCCTGATTCCCACTTCCCAGATCAAATAAACAGAATCTGTGTGGAGTGGGTTCCAGGCTTTAGTCCCTTTCCCCAGGTAATTACAATATGCAACCTAATTTAAGAACATATTTGCTAAGAATGCTATAAAGGAGAAATATAAAAATGGAAGAATATCTAGAGTTAATAATAGGTTCTTGTTTTATTTTGTTTTGAGATAAAATGGACTTGAGTTATAGGATGACTAGAAATGACCAATAGAGAAGAAACAAAAAGCAAACAGAAGAGAAAGGATCATTATTGAAACATGTTCTCAGAGGAAATAAGACAATGAGTATTTGCACTTCCTCTTTTATGTCTCTTTTGCACACTTACAGATTTCTATTGTAGCAGCTATTACCCTAAAATTTTTGTTACACATCTGTCTTTTTTCAGACTATAAATTGTCTAAAGTGTGGGTCAGTGATCTGGGCATTTCTTATGGCCAGAACCTTAAGCAATGTCTGGGATATAACAGACTCTCAGCTATTGCATGTATTAAAGAAGGAACTTGAGAAATTTAAGAGTATTTTCTTCCTAGAAAAGAGACTCCAACTGTCTTTCACACAGAGCTTGGAACTCATACCATTAATCACTCTTAGGGACTAAAGCGCTGATAACCTGAGTGAAGAATTGGTTACAAAGACATTACAATGCACCATGCTACCTTCAGCCATTTGTGCTTCTGCATTAATTGTTTTGACCGATAAGCCAATCAGTCACCAACAAGAACCAAAAGGAATGAGAATCTAAACAGATTGTCACCATTTGGTGGGTTTGCACACCAAAGAGGACAGAGCCTACAGTGTTGTGGTCTGTTTTCAGGCTTCTGAGCGGCAACAGGGTAAGGTCTGTAAAATAAAGAGTCGGGATAAGCAAGTCAACTGTGTATGCATGGAGGCGGGGTGGATATGGGGGAGGAGGGGCTGGTGGAAGACAATTGCACCCAAAATTCTTGTGTGTCAAAGGCTGGCTTTGGAGTCAAACTTGTACCCTCAAATCATGTGATCATGCTATCACTCAGCAACATTTGTGCTCACCAGTTTTGTATGTCTAGGCTGCCCAGGAAATTGATTAGTAACAGAAGATGCCACTTATCATAGATGAACCAAGTCATCCCAGAGGGAGCACTATTTGAAGATTTGTGGAACATTCAGTGAATATAGAAAAGCATCCCATACCATGATTTAGTTCATGACTGTGATTAGTAGAGATCCAGATCTCATGGCATTGCCCAATGCTCCATGCTCACTGTCCATACCTGAGGGGTAAGTTGACATTGCTTTTGTTCCACGTTATAAATTGCATCATCTTGCCCAAATGTTCTGTATTGCTTTTCTTGACTCCAACCCTAAATAATTATTTTCCTCTTTTGGATGTTTACTGTATGAGCAGCATATTTCTTCATAGTCTCAAATTATCCCCTAAATATTATTTCCTGATCTTTGCCTTAATCTTGAAATGATTTTACTTTTAAAACAACTAGTTCAATGTTACTACTCTCTGGTCTGAATTTTTCATCTTTCCAGCTTGTTTGTTCAAACAACTCTACCATAAATGTTCAGACCTGCAGCTTTCACCCCTATTTGTTTTGCTGTCCATGGGCTTTTAATCTGCTTTCACTCTCCTTCCTATGCAGTTTAGATTGCTTGACCCAAAGTTACAATAAACGTTACAGAAATGCTAAATCCTTCTGCCCCTCTGTTCAATATTGCTCTTATCTGGGACAAATCCCAAACTTGGATGAAACTATTGCCAGGAAATATCATGTTTTCCTGGAAAAATATCACATAACAGTGTGATTCCATTGTGAATTTATGATTGCCAACCTCAGCTGAGTCCCAATAACAGGACTATCCAATAATTCTAGTATGTTTGTCTGGTCAATTTCTTTCCAATATTTACAATGGCTATTTCAAATCTATTCCATTTTCATTAATCTGGCTCTCCCCATTTGCTCCTGTCAATTCTTAGCAAATGATCTTATTCTTCACAGGTGAAATCAAAGCCTTCATATAGGAGCTCTTGTGTCTTTTCATCTTTCTATCTACACCCATTCTTTTATCTCTATAACTTGTTTAAAAAGGCAAGTTATCCATCTTATTTTAATGACAATTCCTTTCTACATATTTAGGAACAATATATTTCTGCCCATCATTCCCTTTGTTGGAACTTCCACCAGACTGTTTTATAGGATCATCCCAATTAGCAGTTAACAAACTCTAGTCTCTCATAATTATAATCCCAACTCCACCCCCATTTCCACTCCCCAATATTGCTTTATATTTCTGCTTACTATAAAGTTAAAATTTTCAAAACATTTTTCATGCTGTTTCAATGTTTCTATTTCCCCTGAACTGTATTTTATTTTACTATGGTCAGAAATCTTAACATGCGATCTACATTAAAATTTTTAAGAGTAAAACATTATTGTTGACTATAAGTACAATCTTGTATAAGCAATCTGTAGGGCTTATTCATCTTGCTTGACTGCAACTTTGTGTCCATTGATTAGTAACTCCCCATTTTCCTCTCTCCAGTACCTGAAAACTGCCATTCCAATACCTGATTCCATGAATGTGTTTTATTACATACATCATTTAAGTGATATCATGCAGTATTTGTTTTGTGTGTGTGTGACTGACTTGCTTATTTCACTGAGCATATTGTCTTCAAGGCTTACCCATGTTGTCATATATTCCAGAATGTCCTCCTTTTGTACATCTGAATAGTACATATTTCACTATATATATGTATCCTTTCTTCTTTACCCTTCATCCCTTCATCTGTCCAGGGACATTTAGGTTGCTTCCATATCTTGACTATTGTGACCCCATGAACTCTTGAGCTCATTTTCATCAGGCTCACATCAAAATCCCCACTATTCCATTATATGCCTTGGTCATCAAAGCTTACCATAACATGAAGTCAACTTTATCTTATTTTTTCTTTTCTTTTTTATTCTTCTCAGCAAAATGAAACACTTTTAGCTCCTTCCCTTTGAAACTTTCTTCTTGTTGTTGACATCAACCCCATACTTCTCTGTATTTACTCCTACTTCTCTGGACATTTCTCAGTTTTGTCTTTAAATACTGTAATTCTTTAATGTTCAGTCTTAAATCCTCCCCCCTTCCCAACTATGTAACCTTATTGTCTATCACCAGGCAATTGTACTGGATTCCAGAGATTTTTCTTTTCTTTTTTTTCCAAGATGGCGTTTCACTCTTGTTGCCCAGGCTGGAGTGCAGTGGCATGATCTTGGCTCACTGCAACCGCTCCCTCATGGGTTTAAGTGATTATCCTGCCTCAGCCTCCCGAGTAGCTGGGATTACAGGCATGTGCCACCACACCGGCTAACTTTGTTTTTTAGTAGAGACAGGGTTTCTCCATGTTGGTCAGGCTGGTGTTGAACTTCCCACCTTAGGTGATCCGCCCACGTCAGCTCCCAAAGTGCTGGGATTAAGGTATTAGCCACAGAGCCTGGCCTTACTATTTTTTTCTTGGTATTACATTGATTGGAGACTCTGAAAGAGTGAATAGAAGAAGTGATAGTGGATATCTACACTATATCCGTGACTTGAATTGAAATGCTTCTAAAATATCACCATTAAATATGATGATAGTTATTCAGTAGCTGACATTGCTAGTTTCCTATGCAGTATTCATTACCCCCTTCCATCTTACTAATAGGGAATTGATTTTGAAAAGGGCAGCACTATGTCCAGATTTTTAAAAAATCCTACTTTTTCAAACTCCATTGCAGCTAAAATACCAGTGCTAGATAATGACATGCAAATTTAAGGTTTCTGGAAAAGCTTTTTGCATTCTTAACGTAGGCACCGCCCTCCCCCCTCCACTTTCTTCTTCTTGCCTAGAATGCAGATATGATGCCTCTAAGAGGAGCAGCCATTTTTTGTATCAAAGATTATGTAAGAGAAAAGTAGAAGAGGCTGGAGACTCTGATACCATGCTTGTGTTACCATATGGTTCTGAACTGTTGCTTCTCACAGCATGGAACAAATGAGGATTTTCTTATGTAAGCCCTTTCATATAGGATTTTGGTTGTTCTTTGCTGAAAACAAACTAACTCACATGTACTTGTGGTAGGCAGAATAATGGCCTCCCAAAGATGTTCACATCCTAATCTCCAGAAGCCATGGGTATATTAAAATACATGGAAAAAGATTAAAGTTGCCAATGGAATTAAGATTGCTAACCTTAAAATGAATTTAAAATAGAGACATCATTCTGGATTATCCAGAGGGGCCTAATGTTACCACAAGGGTCTTTGAAAGTAGAAAAGGGAGTTAGAAGAGAAGAGTGATAGAGTGTGAAGACTTGACCAGCCATTAACTGGCATTGAAAATGGAGGAAGGAGCCACATGCTGAGGAAAGGGGGCAGCCTCTAGAAACTAAAAAATGCAATGCAAATTCTTCCCTAAAGCCTCTAGAAGAAACACTGCCATGTCAACGGCTTGATTTCAGCCCAGTGAGACCTGTGCCAAGCTTCTAACACACAGAACTGTAAGATAATAAAGGTGAATGATTTTAAGCCAATATATTTGTCATAATTCGTTATAGCAGCTCTAAAAAAAATCTAACACAGTACTCTTTATGAGCTTTAGAAACCTGATGCTTCTGTTGGCTAAGTGTTTTATCATAGGCAAATGTAAAATTAAATCAAACGTTTTTCTGATTTTACTGAGAAATAAGTATGATGAGAAGACCCTAATTTTTTCTTTCTTCCTTTAATTATTAATATGCTGAATTACATTAGGGTGACTTTAATAAGTTTTCTGATTTAAACAATCATTGCATTCCTAAGATAAACAATGCATGAACCTGATGCTAAAATTGGAATGCATGAACCTGATGCTAAAATTGGTTTGCCAACAGTTTTAAAGGAATTTTTCAATATTTTCATCAATACAGTTGACTTGCAATTATTGTTTCTTGTACTTGCCCTTGATAACTTTAGAATTAAAGTAAAACTAACCTTGAAAAATGAGTTGGTCAACTTAATCACATGTCCTAGACTGAAACATTCTGAAAATATCATTATTTGGTTAATTAAGAGTTTGGCAAAACTTGACTGTAAATTAATCTATAACTGGGTTCCTTTTGAAAAAGAGGAAATTTTATTACAATGTTCATATTTTAATGGTCATTGAATTTTTATTGAAATACTTTGGTAATTTATATATTGATTTAGGAAATTATTTATTATATCTGAATTATGTACCACCCTTTGATTTTTAAAATCCTTACTATGTTTGCATTTTTATTCTCTTCTCTAATCCTAATTTATAGACATGTAGACATATTTTCTCTTTCTTTCTTTATCTCTCTTCCGATCTTTCTGGGTTTTTTTATCAGATTTGCTGAGATCTAAAAATTGCCTTTACTTTCACTAATTTTATCTTATTTTCTTTCATTTGATGATCTTTATTGTTTTGTTTCCTTTATCTTTTTAAAGAAAATTTGTGATATCTTTCTACAGCATCTAAATTGAATATAAATTATTTACCTCCAATCTTTAATAGCTTTCTTTTTTCTTTCTAAATAACTGTCTAGAAAGCTAACTTCCCACTAGTCCTGTGTCAGTTGTAACTCCCAAATTTGATTACATCATGCTTTAATTATCATTCAGTTCTAAATATTTTATAATTTCCATTGTTAAAATTTTCCCTTTGACACATAAGCTGTTTTGGAGTGCACCTTTATTTTACTTTATTTTTTATTATACTTTAAGTGCTGGGATATATGTGCAGAACATGCAGGTTTGTTACATACGTATACACGTGCTGTGGTGGTTTGCTGCATCCATCACCCTGTCATCTACATTAGGTATTTCTCCTAATGCTTTCCCTCCCCTAGTCCCCAATCCCCCGACAGGCCATGGCGTGTGAGGTTTCACTCCCTGTGTCCATGTGTTCTCATTGTTCAACTACCACTATGGATGAGAGCATGTGGTGTTTGATTTTCTGTTCTTGTGTCAGTTTGCTGAGGATGATGGTTTCCAGCTTCATCCATGTCTCTGCAAAGAACATGAACTCATCCTTTTTTATGGCTGCATAGTATTCCATGGTGTATATGTGCCACATTTTCTTTATCAAGTCTGTCATTGATGGGCATTTGGATTGGTTCCAAGTCTTTGGTATTGTGAATAGTGCCACAATAAACAATGTGTATGTGTCTTTATAATAAAATGATTTATATTCCTTTGAGTATATAACCAGTAATAGGATTGCTGGGTTAAATAGTATTTCTGGTTCTAGATCCTTGAGAAATAGCCACACTATCTTCCATAATGGTTGAACTAATTTACACTTCCACTAACAGTGTAACAGCATTCCTATTTCTCCACATCCTCTCCAGCATCTGCTGTCTCCTTTTTAATGATCGCCATTTTAACTGGTGTGAGATGATATCTCATCGTGGTTTTGATTTGTATTTCTCACATACTCACACATCTACATGATTTTTTTGTACATGATATTAGGTGGTAAATGCAAAAACAGTTTTTTTTAGTGTATAGCTAATTTTTAAAAACTCCATTTAATACATACTGTATGGCCACTGTTGTCTGTTTGCATGCCAGGCCACTTTTGTCATAAATGCATGAGTCAATTACGGGGCTGTAACTTGACTGCTCTTGCCAATTTGTTTCTGCAGGGGCCAGTGCTTCATGGACCTAATTTCTATGAGTTTGAAATAAGACTTGATGTTGGATAGTACCAGTTCTCTCTTCTTAGTCTTTTTCAAAAGAGTCTTGGCTATTTTTGGCTCTTTGTTATTTCATACATATTTTAAAATCTGTAATGTATCAAATCTGTATATAAATTAAATAAAGGTTACAATACTAATCTTTTCCTTCTTTGAACACAATATCTCTTCACTTTTTCAGGCTTTCTTTAATGACTATAAATAAATAAAATATAATTTTCTAAATACAGGTTTGCTTATCTTTTGTTAGATTCATTCTCGGTTACTTGTTATTTTATGATATAGTCTTCTTTTTATTTATATTTTCTGGAGTATGAAAATGCAACTGACTTTTGTTTGGTTATCTTATTATCTAGCCATCTTGCTAAACTCCCCTACAATTCTAAAATTTGTTCATAGTTTCTTTAAATTTTTAATATAAAGTCTCATATCATTTACATTAATGAGATTTTGATTATTCTTTTCTGAACTTTAAGCTTTTTATTTTGTTTCAATCACACTAGCTAGGATCTCCCATACAAAGTAAAGGAGTTGAATTGATAAAAGTGGGTGCGTTATATCATTTCTCATTCTTCTAATATTTCCAGTTTATGATAATGCTAATAATACACTTTTTTTAATGATAGAGAATTTTGTTATCTTCCTAGTTTGGTGGAAACTTTTAACATTAATTTATATTTAATTTTATTAAGTGTTTTATGGAATTATTGAAACAATTATATGGTTATTTTCTTTTAATCTATTAATACGCATTTCTAAAATAAGCCCACATTGAAAATTATCCTTTCTACATGATAGTGGATTCAATTAAATAATATTTTGTCTAGAATGTTTGCATCTGAATTTGTGAGTGAAATGAGTTTGTTGTTATAATATCTTACCCTCGTTTTACCTGTTTGTCTCTCTGTGCTGCATTTTCAGAATGGATTTAAGAAAATATTCTTTCCAATTCTAAATATTTTTACTGTGCCACAATTATTATTGTAGCCCATCTGGAACTGCCATTACCAATAATATATTTTATATCAATAGCCATACTTGATGATGCAAGATTTTCTAGCTGTTTTTTTAATATCCACATGTATTTTATTCCAGCACATTTTAAAAATAATTACTTCTTCTAAAATATGAAAGTTATTTTATCAGTTAGAGCCTTACTCATGTAAAATACAATTATCTTAAATTCTTCCTCTGACCGTAACATTAGTTTTATATAAGGAAGTGGTTCTTCTAGTCAGTGGCTTTTTCTTTTTACTTTCTTACTTGGTATTTGATTTTTTTCATTTGTTTTGAAATTTGGGGTGATAGGTGTACGTTTTGTGGAGATTATTTTTCTCTAGTTCTCTTTCTATTGCCATGCTTGTTTCTCACTCCTAGTGGCTTTGCAACTACCTCCACTAGTTTTCAAGATCTGGGTCTCACAGTGCAAGCATTGTGTCTTGTCTGGTGATGGTGTTGAAGCCCTTGCAGATCCAGCCACAGAGCCAGTGGGTGTCTTGACTCAGTTTCTGGTATAGCCTTTATGTCTGTGCCTTTATGCACATCATTCTGAGAATCATAATTGAGGTTTACTTTTTATTCGTTTTCAGATAAACATAGAACAAAATTTCTTGTTTTTGCTCTAAAGTCAGGATTCTGACAAACGCATGGAATCACCACTATAATCAAGAAACAGAACAGCTCTGTCAACATTCTTCATCAACACATGCATGTACAGAATTCTCTTGTGCTGCCTTTTGCAGTCACATCTACCCATTTCTACCATTCAGCCCCTGGGAACCACTGATGAATCTCCATTCCTATAGTTCTGCTTTTTTTCAGAATGTAATATACATGAAATTGTAAAGTATGGAGTCTTTTTATCTGGATTCTTTACTTAGCATCATGCATTTGAATGTTATGCATGTAGTGGCATGAGTCAATAGTTTAGTCCTTTTTATTGTTAAGCAATATTCGGTTTTTTGAATGGACCACAGCTTGCTTAACTATTTCACAATTGAGAGTTATTTGGTGTGATTCGATTTTTTGGCAATTGCCTGTAAAGCATCTATAAACATTCCCCATATGTAAGCAAATTTCTTTTTTCTCTTGATAGCAATCAGATTTTAATAATCAAAGTTGTTTCATGTAGCCTATTTTCATGAATGTGGTAAAGTCATCCTGTACTTTCAAATAGTCACTTTCTAAAATGCAGTGTGTTTGGTCTCCTTTGCTCAGAGAAGCAGAATCCCTGGACACTACCACCTATTTTAAAATCTGGGGTAAGATGACCTTCAGGTTTAGTCCCTTCTTTTAAATTATCCTTTTAATTAAACAAATTGGCCCCTATCTTCAATGTTTATTTCTGGACTGTGGAATTATTTCCTTTATTTGTTTCCAAGTTATGCTTTTGTTGTTTTCCAATTATATATTATTGTAAGGCTTACTCTAGAGCTTAAAATTAGGAAACTGAGGCCAGTATAAGGAAAACTAAATTCCAGTTTATTCAGCTCCAGGGCGAGGTTCTGTGGTCCAGATAAGGGGCCAGAGAAGTTACGCCTGGCTGTTCTGGGCGTGGGGTTTTATAGGGGGTAAGGGCAGTAGATTGGTCAGTGGGGAAACAAAGCATAGGCAACTGCATTGGTCATAGAGAGACTGGACCTGGACTTGGCAAGTTGCCATTGGCAGCCCAGCAGGGCTACCCAC
>CAUYLG010006985.1:0-44399 GCA_963573385.1 Cacajao melanocephalus | reverse complement strand
AAGCTGCAATTTTCATCTCTGATAAAACAGACTTTAAAGCAACAAAGACCATAAGAAACAAAGAGGGACATTACATGGTGGTGAAAGGATCAATGCAACAAGAAGAGCTAACGATCCTAAATATATACGCACCCAATACAGGAGCTCCCAGATACATAAGGCAGGTTCTTAATGACTTACAAAGAGACTTAGACTCCCATACAGTAATAGTGGGAGACTTTAACATTATACTGTTAATATTCGACAGATCAACGAGATAGAAAATTAACAAGGATATCCAGGACTTGAACTCAGACCTGGAACAAGTCAACTTAACAAATATTTACAGAACTCTCCACCCCAAATCCACAAAACATACATTTTTCCCAGTATCACATTATACCTATTTTAAAAGTGACCACATAATTGGAAGTAAATCACTCCTCAGCAATTGCATAGCATCTCACAGGTTTAAATAAAATATTGGTTGGCTGCTTGTTTTATTTTCATCCCTTATTCCTTCCTGTCTCTATTGTTAAGCACAATTATTGGCATAAAAGAAGTTTTTAATACCTATTTTTAGACTGCATTCTAGCCTGGGCAATAGAACAAGAATCCCGTTCTCGCTCCCTTTTTCTCTTCCTCTTTCTTTCTCTCTTTCATTCTTTTCTTTTCTTTCTTTTGCTCTTTCTTTCTTTCTTCTTTTCTCTTTTTCTTTCTTTCAAAAAAAAAGAAAATTAGCCTGGCATGAGGGTACATGCCTGTAGTCCTAGCTACTTGGGAGGCTGAGGTAGTAAGATTACTTGAGGCCAGGATTTCAAGGTTACAGTGAACTATGATCCTCCCACTGTACTTTAGCCTGGGCAATAGAGCAAGACCTTGTCTCTTAAAACAAACAAAACAAACCCCAACCCACCAATCCGATTATCAGTCTTCCAATTTTCTTTCCTGCTACTCCAGCATAAATCCTTCCTTCTAGCTAAGCAGGTGTCTCCTCATGGCTTTTGTATATGCATGCAAACATACATCACTGCTTACGCCCCCCTTTTATTCTTTTTGAGACAGGATCTCACTCTATTGCTCAGGCTAGAGTGCAGTGTACAGTAGTATCATCATAGCTCGCCGCAACCTGCAACTCCTGGGCTCAAGCAATCCCCCTGCCTCAGCTTCCAGAGTAGCTGGTACTATCGGCACACACCACTATGCCTGGCTACTTTTTGTATTTTTTGTAGAGATGGGGTTTTGGCATGTTGCCCAGGCTGGCCTCAAGTCATCTGTCTGCCTTAGCCTACCAAAGTGCTGGGATTTTTTTTAACTTAAGAACTGTGGTTCAGAAAGATCAATTTTTATTTTTTTACTTATTTAATTTTTTTTAGAGATGGGGTTTCACCATATTGGTCAGACTGGTCTCGAACTCCCGACCTCGTGATATGCCCGCCTCTGCCTCCCAAAGTGCTAGGATTACAGGCGTCAGCCACCACGCCCGGCAATATTCATTTTTTTTTTAATGGAAAAATCCACATAAAGTATGGATTTCTGACAACTCGACCAAAATTCTGGCAACACTAGATCTTTATTTTCACATGGCAACAATCAGCTGGAGTTGATTAGATGGTATCTGCTCTCCATTTTGCCCAATTCACACTTCTGTCATCCCTAGCACAAAGACCTGGTGTTGGCTGCTATTTCATCATTCTTTTTCTTAAAGTAAAGTTCAAAGTTAAAACTTTCTTACATAGGCAGTTTCGCCTAAACCCTGAAGGCATTTGAGTTTTCAACCTCTGTCTTAACCTCTAAGCCTGACTTCTCATCTGTCAAATGGGAAAAAAATAACATTTATCTACAATTCTGAAAAAAAGCCCTGCAGGGTAAAGCATGCATAAAGCAGAGAACACTGCCTGGCACATGGAAAGTGTTTGAAAAACGGTTAATATAAGGAGCTCAAAAACCATTTACAAAATGAATGAATAGGCCAGCGTGGTGGCTAATGCCTATAATCCCAATACTTTGAGATGCTGAAAGATCGCTTGAGTCCACGAGTTTGGGAACAGCCTGGCCAACGTAACAAGACCCAGTCTCTACAAAAATAAAAAAATTAGCCAGGCATGGGGGCATGCACCTCTAGTCCCACTACTTGGGAGGCTGAGGTAGGAGGATCGCTTGAGCCCAGCAGTTGAAGGCTTCAGTGAGCTATGGCTGTGCCACTGCACTCTAGTTTGGGGGACAGAGACCCTGTTTCAAAAAATATGTAAGAACTAAAAACTGAATGAATGAATGAATAAACGAATGAATGAATGAACATTCAAATGACCATGTGACTGTTTTGTAAAGAGGAGACTGAAGAAGGAAATTATCGCCAAGGTGTTTTTATCCGTTTACGAAGGCTATACTTTGTGTTTGGGTTATTGCAGCTTCTCAAAACAATATGGGAGAAACTGCAGTTATAAATTCCAGAAAAGCCTGTGAATGGAGTGAAAGTGAAGTGGGTGGTCAAAAAGCGATGGCCCTGGAGGCTTAGCTCTCTTCACAAGGCACACAGCAGGTGCTCAGTGAGTGCCCGTTGAATGAATGGCCACGCAGACCAATGCCTGCCAATGCATCCCCTCCTCCTCCAGGCAGCCCTCCGGAGGTCCAGCCTCCTCCCCACCCTCCTGCCCCGCCCCACCCCGCCCCGCCCGCCCTTACAGGATGTCCTCGCGGATGGAGGTGCCATGGTTGAGGTTGTGGAAGCGGACGGAGACGCAGTCCCTGAGAATGAAGGAGCACCTGTTCTCCCTTTTGTAGGCGCTGAAGCACTCCTTGAAGTCCTCATAGGTCTTGAAGCAGCTGCCCAGCTCCATGGCCGCCCCCACAACCCACACTAAGGGCTGGTCCCAGCCTGGGCCCAAGATCACACCAGGGGTCAAAGGTCACACTATGAGGGTTTACAGGCTATCGTGGGCCCAGAACGCCTTAAGGGTCCGCCCCCAACTGGGTGGCCTATTCTGGAACTCAGGAGGAGTCCTAGGACTGACCGCATTACAAGAGGAAGGGGGTGTCTCTGCTATCTGACAGGGGAAATGACACTCAGCCCATATTATCTAGTCCCGAGGTTCCGCCCCCTCACCGACACATCCAGTCACACACAGGATACGCAGATTGGCATTCATTTTCTCCAATTGTTAGAGAAAGAGGGCCGCACCCACCAGAAGACTGACAAGAGTTCTGACCAATCATAACCTAGATTCCACCTTCCAGAGGTCTGCAGGAGAATTCCGGTTACTAAAGCAGTCTGCCGGAAGCGTCAGGTTCTGTGTATGTCTCCGGCGTGTTCCGCGCAGCGGGTGTGCAGGACGGGCAACGTTGAACGAGATGTCATCCCCGCAGACCCCAGAAGATGGGCAGGGCTGTGGCGGTCGCGGCGATCCCCCTGGGGACCTCCGTAGCGTCTTGGTCACGAGCGTGCTCAACCTCGAGCCGCTGGACGAGGATCTCTTCAGGTAGCCGGCGGCTCCTGCCCAGCATTCCCTCCTTCAGGGCAGAGACCTTTGGTCTCGACTGCCGCCGCCCCGGGCTCCTGGCTCCAGGACTAGGATGGCTCTGCGTGGGATGCACGCTCTGCCACGATTAGGAGAGAACTCACCCTCTACAGAGCTGTTCTCGCTGCCCTGGCTTCCTCCCTTCCTCTTCGCACCGCGGGGTCTGCGCAGTCCCATCTCTAGGAAATCCTGGAGATCTGAGCAAATACAGTGGTGACCTGAGAGAGCCTACTCGTCAGGCTGCCCTAAGCCTTCACCAGGGAAAACTAGCCCAGAGAGGGCAGTGATTTGCCCAAGGGCACACAGCTGATCGATCAGGCTTAAAACAGAATCCCCAGCATCTTGCGTCTTCAGTATCCTTTTCTTCTCAGAATATCCCGCCCCCAGTACCATTTGGTGGGTCTGGCATCTCATTAGTAATCCTGAGGCTTGAGCATGTTTCCTTCCCAGCATCATTGAAGTTCTTGACTGCAAGAGTTTCTAACAGCTTTGACCAAGGCTTTATTGACTCCTGGCTTTATTGGAAGTTATCTTACTTTGATCTCCCTTCCTTCAGCTTACGGAATTATAAGTAACTTCTTGGAGGGCTGTTTATTTTTGTTTTTGAAGACAAGATCTGGCCCTGTCGCTCAGGCTGGAGTGCAGTGGCACGAACATTGCTCACTACAGCCTCAACCTCCCTGGCCCAAGCAACCCTTCTGCCTCAGCCTCCCTTGTAGCTGGGACCACAAGTGGGTGCCACCATGCCCAGCTAACTTTTTTTTTTTTTAGACATGAGGCCCCACTTTGGAGCCCAGGCTGGTTTTGAACTCATGGGCTCAGGCTATCCTCCTACCTCGGCCTCCCAAAGTGCTGGGATTGATTACAGGCAAGAGCCACCTGCCAGGTGGAGGGCTGTTTGTAATTCATTGTTACGGAAAATGCCAAAAAGGCTGGGAAGTGGGAGGCTGAAGACATAATTCTTCAGCTTCCAGTGGGCCTATATACTACACAAGCATTTTCATCTGTGGGGCCAAGCTGCAATTTTCTCATCTGTACACTGAAGGAGTTAGACTTGATGTCTGACTTATTATTTATTTACTTATAATTTATTTAATTTTATTTTTCGAGATGAAGTCTTGCTCTGTCACCCAGGCTGGAGTGCAGTGGTGTGATCTCGGCTCACTGCAACCTCTGCCTCCTGGGTTCAAGTGATTCTCCTGCGTCAGCCTCCCGAGTAGCTGGGACTACAGGTGCATGCCACCACACCCAGCTAATTTTTGTATTTTTAGTAGAGACTGGTTTTCACCATGTTGGCCAGGCTGGTCTTGAACTCCTGACCTCAAATGATCCACCTGCCTTGGCCTCCCAAAGTGTTGGGATTATAGGCGTGAGCCACTGCGCCTGGCCCAGAGGATTTTTATGCAGAAGGATGTTTGCCTGGGGAAAGGGTCTGTGGCTTTTACCATATTCTCAAAAGGATCTTAAATTCCAATAAGGCAAAGAGAGATCATACACTAGAGGCTCATCGAGGGTGGTAGAATTTGGCCCAGTTCCAAGTCTTTCCCTCTTTCCCCCTCTCCCTACAGAGGAAGGCATTACTGGGTACCAGCCACCAAGAGACTGTTTGGGGGTCAGATCGTGGGCCAGGCCCTGGTGGCTGCAGCCAAGTCTGTGAGTGAAGACGTCCACGTGCACTCCCTGCACTGCTACTTTGTTCGGGCAGGTAAACCCCCTACTTCCTGCCCCAACCCAGACCTGGTGGCCCAGCAGCCATTTCTGGCCTTGGGGTCTGAGGTTAAAAGAAAGAGAGGGAGACTGGAAGACAAGGGGAGGGGTGGAGGATACTAAGAGGTCTCTAGGGTGGAACAAGGTCTGGGGCTAACAAAGAGCCTTGGACCTCACACCTGCTGGGACTCACTGGGTACCTGATATCTGGCTCTTAATGATGCAAGACTTTGTCACCTAACTGCTCCCTGTGGGACTTTTCTTTCATTCTTAACATAGCTCCTGATGCCAAGTGCTGTGCTAGGTTCTCAGGGTGCTATAACCTCTGCTAGAGGTGCGGAGGTAGGGCAGCTTGGGTTGGAGAAGAGGGCACCAGCCTGAGAATCAAAGGATCTAAGGCTTGTTTTGTCAACTGAGCATAGGGTCAATAAAAACAAACCAAAGATGTAGAGCCTAGCTTCAGCTTTGTCAGTAATTTACCATGCGGCCTTGAGTGAGGTTAGCTCCCTGCCCTAAGGCTTGGTTTACTTCACCTGTGAGATGGAGGAGGGCAGGACCAGGGGTATTTTAGTGGGATGATCTTCACAGCTTCTTATAGCTCTGGGGTCAATAAAGAAAATCACTTGAAACCTATGTGTGAGGGCTCACGCCTATAATCCCAGCACCTTAGGAGGCCGAGGGGGAGGATTGTTGGAACCCAGGAGTTCAAGACCAACCTAGGCAACAAATCAAGACCTTGTCTCAATAAATAAATAAATAAATAAATGGAAAATAAAAGCAAAACCTATGCTTAAAAAAAAAAAAAACTCACCATTTTCTCTCCTTCCCTCTCACCCCTAGAGCAGATGCCCCAGTTTTAATAGTCTCTGTGTTGTGTGTGGATCCTCAGCTGAGAAGAGTTTGTGGACCCTTACCATATGTGATTTGTATTAAAACAGTAGGGTTTCCCCCTTCATTTTATAAATATGAAAGTTATCCCTGTAATAGTAAGTAAACTTTTTCATACTGTCTCATGTCCCTTACTCCTCGTCCCTGGGGAGTATTGCTTGGTACCCTTCCCCCAGTCACTGCTATAAAGTATTGGAATACTTACCATGGCCTCAACCAGGTTCTCATCTTTACACTAGTTGGGAGTAAATATGTGCTTTGTTTCTTTAATTTGGTTATAAGTACCAGCCTTTTGATATTGTAATCCTTCTAGCCTAGTGAAATACCTGGATGTTTTGTTTTGTGGGGGTGGTAGCATGACTTGAACTCTGAATCTCTTTGTCCTGTGATGGAAGAATTCTGAGTCTTTGCAGGTAAAGTTACCTAGTTCAGGGCTTGGCATGATCTGGTTTTCCATAAATATTATTAGTTTTTGATGATTAACTTACGGGAATAATTAAAATTTGCATGATACAGGGCATAGTTGTGTGCATTATCTTGTTTGGTCTTCATAAGTAAACATGGGTGGCAGGCATTCCTGCCATCATTCTTACCTAAGGACCCAAAGAGGTTTGGAACTAGCTCCCACAGTGCCCAGGGAGGCAGAGCCAGGATTTGAACCTGGTTTATGTGTCTTCAAGTGTCAAACTCTTTCCTGCTTCTTTGCTTCTCTCTTAAACTCTTGGGCGATAATTCTAAACCATGGGAGAGCTGCCAGGGTACCCAACCCAGGTTCTGGGGTAAAGATCCTCTTTCTTGGAAATGTTCCATCTAGGAGCACCATGAAATGAGCCATGTCCAAGCTACCATTTCAAAATTAATAATTATTTGGCTGGGTGCAATGGCTCACACCTGTAATCCTAACACTTTGGGAGGCCGAAGCAGGCCGATTGCCTGAGCTCAGGAGTTCAAGACCAGCCTGGGCAACACGGTGAAACCCCCATCTCTACTAAAATACAAAAAATTAGCTGGGCGTGGTGGCGTGCGCTTGTAGTCCCAGCTACTCAGAGGCTGAGGTAGGAGAATTGCTTGAACTTGGGAGGCCGAGGTTGCAGTGAGCTGAGATTGTGCCACTGCACTCCAGCCTGGGCAACAGAGTGAGACTCTGTCTCTATTAAAAAAAAAAAAAGTTAATAATTATTTGTGCCCCTGCCTGTGTCTTGAAAGGCTGCAAGATAGCTAAAACAATTGGTAGCTATTATGAGAATATTAAAAGTCAAAGGACATCAGGCTGCTAGTAACAGGGGATTTGGGAAAAATCATCTATGTCAAAAAATTTGGCTAAAACATATTGCAGTTTCATACAACATTTAGTTCTGAGATTCCTGGCTGCAAGGCAAAAAGGAGAGCTCTCTTATCAATTTGTGATATGACTCTGCCAGCTGTATGAGATATTAAAACCAATGATATTTCTTGGCAAGGTGCAGTGGCTCACACCTGTAATCCCAGCAATTTGGGAGGCCAAGGCGGGTGGATCATCTGAGGTCAGGTGTTTGAGATCAGCCTGGCCAACATGGTGAAACCCCATCTCTTTTTAACATATTTTTTTTTTTTGAGACGGAGTCACATTCTGACGGCCAGGTGGAAGTGCCATCTCAGCTCTTTGCAACCTCTGCCTCCCAGGTTCAAGCAATTCTCCTGCCTCAGCCTCCTGAGAAGTGGAGACTATAGGTGCACGCCACCACGCCCGGCTAATTTTGTGTGTGTGTGTGTGTGTGTGTGTGTGGTTTTTTTTTTCAGTAGAGATGGGGTTTCGCCATGTTTGCCAGGATGGCCTTGATCTCCTGACCTCGTGATCTGCCTACTTCAGTCTCCCAAAGAGCTGGGATTACAGGCGTGAGCCACCAGGCCTGGCCTTTTTTTAAATTTAAGACAGCATTTCACTCTTGTTGCCCAGGCTAGAGTGCAATGGCACGATATCGGCCCACTGCAAACTGTGCCTCCCGGGTTCAAGTGATTCTCCTGCTTCAGCTTCCCAAGTAGCTGGGATTACAGGCGTGCACCACCATGCCCAGCTAATGTTTGTGTTTTTAGTAGAGACGGGTTTCACCATGTTGGTCAGGCTGGTCTTGAACTCCTGACCTCAGGTGGTCCACCTGCCTCAGCCTCCCAAAGTGCTGGGATTATGAGCCACACCCAGCTTAACTATATTTTTAAATAGAGGATGTTATGGGGGAGGGGGAGGGTTGGTCCTTGGTCATTTATCATATCAGTTCTTTTTCCAAAAGCCCAGGAAAGAATGTTAATTAATTGGGATTTTGTTTTGTTTTTAGTTTTTCTCTACAGAGGCAAATTTAGAGCTTGAAGAATTCAGAAAAAGATCAGCAAACTTTCTAGAAAGGACCAGATAGTAAATATTTTAGGTTTTGCCAGTTAAAGTAACTATAGACAATATGAAAACAAATAAGCATGACTTTATTACAAAAAATTATATTTTAAGGCAGCAGTTTCCTCATCTGTACAATGGGGGTAAGAGTGGTTCTGCATAGTTATTGTGAGACCAACATGAGGAAACATACCCCCCTGCCTAATGCTGTCTGGCATCTTGCATCACTTCATAATCGTTAGTTCCCTTCCTTCAATATGCCTCAGGGCCTACCTGCTCTGTTCATATAACAATTTTCAAAAATACGGCTGGAACTCTTTCACACCGAAAGGTACCAGAGTACTGAAGGTTCTGTGATCCTCCTAGGGAATCTGCACTTTGGGTTCCCTGCAGACCAAGGATTGGAGTTTTTTTTGTTTTTCCCCTCAAGTTTGGTGGTAGGGAGGGAAGACTTCCTTCCAGTGTCTGAAATCAGACTGCACAAGTAGCTATCTCTGGTGTTTGGACTCTTGGTAAGCCCTCCTCAGACGCCTTTGACCTTGAGGAGCTCCCATTCTGATAAAAGCCCTACCTGTGGCAGTGCCTGATAACAGACAGCTGAGCAGGCCAGTTGGCTTCAGACGGTGATGTTTATTGCTGTTGATTGAGCCCTGGTGCTCAATCTAACTAGAACTCTTGACTCCCCGTTTGGATCAGGGTGGAGGAAGCAACACTTCTCTAGACCTGCTTCTTTCATCTGAAGGTTGAAAGTCATCCCCAAGATGTTTCATGGCCCAGATGTCAGGGTTCCCCGAGGTCAGCCTGACTCGGACAAAGTGAGAACTTCAGGGAAACCAGGGACGCTCCCTCTCCAAATCTTCCCTTACCGGCTTGTTGTTGGCTGCCTTATCCCTGGCCAGTGCCTTCTACTCTGGTGGTGGTGGTCTTCTTGTTGTTGTTTTTGAGACAAGGTCTTGCTCTCTCACCCAGGCTGGAGCACAGTGACGCAGTCATGACTCACTGCAGCCTTGATCTCCTGGCCTCAAGTGATCCTTCCACCTCAGCCTCTTGATTAGCTGGGGCCATAGGAACATGCCACCATGTCCAGCTAATTTTTATTTCTTATTTTTTGTAGAGACAGGGTCTCCCTGTGTTGCCCAGGCTCTTCCAGTCTGCTTTGGAGCAGAGACACCTGACAGTGAAGGACCAAATGGGTTCCATATATATCAGGTGTGAAGTGACTGACAGCAGCCCTTGCCTGGGAGAGGCTGAATATACAAACAGTCAGTGGCTAGACCATGTATGAAAACAGAACTCTGAGGCCAGGTGCAGTGGCTCATGCCTATAATCCCACCACTTTGGGAGGCCGAGATAAGTGGATCACGAGGTCAAGAGATCGAGACCATCCTGGCCAACATAGTGAAACCCCATCTCTATTAAGAATACAAAACTCAGCAGGGCATGGTGGTGTACACCTGTAGTCCCAGCTACCTGGGAGGCTGAGGCAGGAGAATTGCTTGAACCTGGGAGGTAGAGGTTGTAGTGAGCCATGATCACATCACTGGACTCCAGCCTGGGTGACAAGAGTGAAACTTCATCTCAAAAAAAACCAAACAGAACTCTGATCCACAATAGCAGCAACCAGCAAAGGAAGCCAGCCTACTATCCACAAGTCAGACCACTATCTTTTTTTAAATTCATTTTTATTTTTTGAGATGGAGTCTTACTCTGCTGTTGCCCAGGCTGGAGTGCAGTGGCTCACTGCAACCTCCACCTCCTGGGTTCAAGTGATTCTCTTCAGCCTCCCGAGTAATTGGGATTACGGGCACCTGCCACCACTCCTGGCTAATTTTTTTTTTTTTTTTTTTTTTTGTATTTTTAGTAGAGACGGGCTGACCATGTTGACCAGGCTGGTCTAGAACTCTTGACCTCATGATCTACCCACCTCAGCCTCCCAAAGTGCTGGGATTACAGGTGTAAGCCACTGCACCCAGCTCAGACCACTATCTTTACCAACCAGTCCAGCAAGCCAGATAATGACCACTGTAACAGTTGGCCCTCAGAGCTAGGACTTGATTAATAACTGACAGCTTCCCTAATTTTTGCCCCTGCTTCCAACTTAGGACCAACACGAGAAAGTCAAATATGCACCCCTAACCAATCATATAGGATGTCCTGCTGCTTTTTTTTTTTTTTTTTTGAGATGGAGTTTTGCTCTTTTGCCCAGGCTGGAGTGCAATGGTGCAATCATGGCTCACTGCAGCTTCCACCTCCCAGGTTCAAGCGATTCTCCTGCCTCAGCCTCCTGAGTAGCTGGGATTACAGGTGCATGCCACCATGCTCAGCTAATTTTTTGTATTTTTAGTAGAGACGGGATTTTGCCATGTTGGCCAGGGTGGTCTCAAACTCCTGGCCTCAGGTGATCCACTCACCTCGGCCTCCCAAAGTGCTGGGATTACAGGCTTGAGCCACTGCGCCCAGCCGGATGTCCCACTTCTAGTTAGCCCACCTACAGCTTCCCTGTGCCAATAGCCTCCAATCAGGGCATCTCTGAAGCCTTTATTTCCCACTACAGAGCTTTCCGATTCCTTTGCCTGCCTCTGAGTCTGCCAAAAGCAAGTGATGGTGGTTGACTTCCTGCTATGACAAGCTCCGATTGGCTGGGTGCAGTGGCTCATGCCTGTAATCCTAGCACTTTGGGAGGGCAAGGTGGGTGGATCACTTGAGGTCAGGAGTTCGGGACCAGCCTGGGCAACATGGTGAAACCCCATCTCTACTAAAAATACAAAAATTAGCTGGGTGTGGTGGCACACACCTGTAGTCCCAGCTACTTGGGAGGCTGAGACACAAGCATTGCTTGAACCCGAGAGGTGGAGGTTGCAGTAAGCCTAGATGGCACCACTGCACTTTAGCCTGGGCAGCTGAGTGAAACTATGTCTCAAAAAAAAAAAAAAAAAAAATCAGCTGGTGGTGGTGCACACCTGTAGTCCCAGGCACTCAGAAGTCTGAGGCATGAGAATCGCTTGAACCTGGGAGGTGGAGGTTGCAGTGAGCCAAGATCACACCACTGCACTCCGGTCTGGGTGACAGAGCAAGACTCCATCTCAAAAACCACCACCACCAACAACAAAAAGCAAGCTTTGAATAAATAGCGTCTGTTTGTTCTCCAAAAAGAACAGCAGCAAAGTGAACAGTAAACAGGCAGCAGGCTAGATTTACTGATCTGGAATAATGGTTTGGGACTGATGACATCCCAAGCACAGATAGAGCAAGACAGAAGCAAGGAGTATTAATTTTATTTTACAAACACTTATAGAGCCCTCAGTATGTGCCAGATGTTATTCTAAACACTTTACAACTATGGACTCATTTAATTATCATTCAAATCCTGTAAGGTATGAGTACCATGATGATCCCCAGTTTGCAAATGAGCACACTGCTCAGAGAGTGAAGGGTCACACAGCTGGTGAGTGGCGGAGCCAGGATTGGAATGCAGGGAATCTATCAATGTCTCTGCTGTTTGTGCTATTAGAAAGGAGCTCCACCTGCACAGAAGCAGCCTGATGACAGGACCTGGTGGTCTCTCTGTATCCCTAAGGCCTGGACCTTAGCAGACCTCAGTTAGTAGTTACCGAGCTGAAATGGAATGGAAGATGAGTAGCAGAGTACCTGTCAGGCGTTGTGATGATGATGGGACCTGTGGACCCACTGTGCCCTTGTGCCCACTGCAGGGGACCCAAAGGTGCCAGTACTGTACCAGGTGGAGCGGACGCGAACAGGGTCGAGCTTCTCGGTGCGCTCTGTGAAGGCCGTGCAACATGGGAAGCCCATCTTCATCTGCCAGGCCTCCTTCCAGCAGGCCCAGCCCAGCCCCCTGCAGCACCAGTTCTCCATGCCCACAGTGCCACCGCCAGAAGAGCTGCTTGACTCTGAGGCCCTCATTGACCAGTATGTAAGGTGAGAGACCTGGAGACTCCAGGGCAGATTTTTCAAAATATAGCTGCTGTTTGTGGGTCATGGAATTGTTTAGTGGGTCTTGACCAGCATTTAAAAAATACAGACTAGAAAAGAAGATATTGGAGTGAATAATATGTATGTATTAAGGGCAGGAATCCTTTTGTGAAACTTGAGGTTCAGTTGTGTGTGTTTCTGATATGTGTCTATATTGGGTCATGGGATAAAATGAAGGGTTTGGCTGGGTGTGGTGGCTCACACCTATGACCCCAGCACTTTGGGAGGCCAAGGCAGGAGGATTGCTTGAGACCAGGAGTTGGACCCTAGCCTGGCTAACATAGCAAGACTCCATCTCTAATTTAAAAATAAAATAAGGCTAGGGCTGGGTACGGTGGCTCGTGCCTGTAATCATAGCACTTTGAAAAGCCCAAGGGGGAAGACCAGTTGAGCCCAGGAGTTCAAGACCAGCCTGGGCTACATAGTGAAACCCCATCTCTACAAAAAATACAGAAATTAGCAGGCATGGGAGCATATGCCTGTAGTCCTAGCTACACGGGAGTGGGAGGCAGGAGGATGGCTTGAGCCTGGGAGGCAGAGGCTGCAGTGAGCTGACATTACGTCATTGTACTCCAGCCTGGGCAACAAGGGCAAGACTCCGTCTCAAAAAAAACTATATATATATATATGTGTGTGTGTGTGTGTGTGTGTGCGTGTGTATACACATGTCTCTCTCTCACCATATATATATATATATATATATATATATATATATATATATATATAATTTGAGACAGAGTCTTGCTCTGGTTGGTTGCCCAGGCTGGAGTACTGTGATGCAATCTTGGCTCACTGCAGCCTCCATCTGCCAGGCTCAAGCGATCTTCCTGCCTCAGCCTCCCAAGTAGCTGGGCTTATAGGATCCCGCCACCACACCCAGCTAATTTTGTATTTTTAGTAGAGACGGTGTTTCTCCATGTTAATCAGGCTGGTCTCAAACTCCTGACCTCAGGTGATCCACCCACCTCAGCCTCCCAAAGCTTAGGGGACTGGGGATATATATATAAAATCCCCAGTCCTCTAAGTGATTCCCTCTCTGCCCTCAGGCCCCTGGTCCAGCAGCTTAGGACTTACTGTGCGCCAGGAGTGAGTGTCCTCTGACTCTGCAGCAGAGCTATGACCTATGTTTGATTGGTCACTGCCTTTGTGTTAGTGCATTTTTTCTTTTTGAGATGGGGTCTTGCTCTGTTGCCCAGGCTGGAGTGCAGTGACACAATCTTGGCTCACTGAAACCTCTGCCTCCTGGGTTCAAGCAATTCTCATGCCTTAGCCTCCTGAGTAGCTGCGATTACAGGCTGAGGTATATATGTGTGTGTGTGTGTGTATATATATATGTGTATATATATATATATATATACAGGCTGAGGTATATATATACATGCACCATGTATATATATACACACACATATATACATATATACATGCCACCATGCCTGGCTAATTTTTATACTATTTTTTAGTAGAGATGGGGTTTCACCATGGTGGCCAGGCTGGTCTTGAACTCTTGACCTCAAGTGATCTGCCCGCCTTGGCCTCCCAAAGTGCTGGGAGCCACTGTGCCCGGCCGCATGTTTTTATGTATATAAAACATATGTACAAAAATACAAATATGCATTTTCCCCTAAGCATTAGACCACCAGGGAGGATGTTAGATATTTGGAATACCTGGTAAAATATATTTATTTGGATCGCATCTAATAACGTTTGAAATATGCTAGTGCAGGGGAAAGCTCTGGGTCCAGACACAGGACAGACATGGATTCTAGCCAGGGCTGTGCCTTTGTTAATGCTCACCTGCTGTGGGACATTGCCCAATTCCCCAGCATCTCAGGGCCCTAGTTTCTTCTCCTAAAAAATGGGAATGCTCATTTCTGCCCTGCTTCTTAGCTGTATCATAAGGAGAGAGGGTCTCTATTCTCATGCTAGACACTGGGAAGGCAACAGGGTATGATGAAATGGATGTGGGTTTGGGAACCTGAAAGGCCTGGATTCAATTTTAGAGTTTGTCCCTACTAGCTGTGTGAATTTGGGCAAGTTGCTTTCCCACTCTGAGCCAGTACTCTCAATTATAAAATGGCTAATCATATTCCTACCTCATAAGGCTGCTGTGAGTATTCAAGAAGAGAGATAAGGCACTTAGTGTGCTAGTACTAACTAGCACAATGGCAGTAAATTGTAGTTATATCACTATTAACAGGAAAAACACAGGGCCTGGTGTATGGTTGCAATTCAACAAATGTTTGCTGAAATCAAAGGAAGACATTGTTAAAGGACCCTGAATTGAGATCTGTGCTGTTCAGTAAGGTAGTCTCTAGCCACTTGCGGCTATATTACATTAATTAAAATTAAATAGGGCCAGGTGCAGTGGCTCATGCCTGTAATCCCAGCACTTTGGGAGGCTGAGGCAGGTGGATCACTGAAGGTCAGGTGTTCGAGACCAGCCTGGCCAACATGGTGAAACCCCCCCCATCTCTATTAAAAATACACACACACACACAAATTAGACAGGAGTGGTGGCATGTTCCTGTAAACCCAGTTAGGAGGCTGAGGCAGGAGAATCGGTTGGACCTGGGAGGCAGAGTTTGCGGTGAGTTGAGATCGAGCCACTGCACTCCAGACTGGGCAACAGAGTGAGACTCCATCTGAAAAAAAAAAAAAAAGAACAATTCTGTTCCTTAGTTGCATTAGCCACGTTTCAGGTGTGGCTAGTGGCTACCATAGTAGGCGGTGCATATAGGCATTCCGTCATCACAGAAGGTCCTATTGGGCAGCACTCTAGTGGATGGGGGTGAAAATGATAGTACCTGTGCAGGGAACTATGGGTGCTTGTCACTGTATTGAAGGGAATTCCGTGGAATGGGCTCCTCCCGCTGGGGGGACACAATGTTCCCTACCATGTAGGGTTAGGTAACTCAGGCCAAGTCAGGCAGTCCATTTCTTGAGTGTTTAGAATAATGAAGTGACTGGGCACAGAGGCTCATTCCTGTAATCCCAGCACTTTGGGAGGCCGAGGTAAGAGGATCACTTGAGGCCAGGATTTTGAGACCAGCCTGGGCAACATAAAGAGACCCCATTTCTACCAAAAAAAAAGTAAAAATATTATCTAGGCACAGTGGCGTAGACCTCTAGTCCCAGCTACTTGGGAGGCCAAGGCAAGAGGATGGCTTGAGCCCAGGAGTTGGAGACTGCAGTGAGCTGATTGCACCACTGTACTCCATCCTGGGTGAGAAGACGACCCTGTCTCTAAAAAAATAAAAAATAAGCTGGGCGCAGTGGCTCATGCCTGTGATCCCAGCACTTTGGGAGGCTGAGGCTGGTGGATCACGAGGTCAGGAATTCAAAACCAGCCTGGCCAGCATGGTGAAACCCGTCTCTACTAAAAATACAAAAATTAGCTGGGCATGGTGGCACACACCTGTAGTCCCAGCTACTCGGGAGGCTGAGGCAGGATAATCAATTGAACCTAAGAGGTGGAGGTTGTGGTGAGCCGAGATCGTGCCACTGCATTCCAGCCTGGGCGACAGAGACTCAGTCTCAAAAAAAAAAAAAAAAAAGTAAATAAAAATAAAAAAATAATCATACTGTGGACCCAGATTGCCTGAGTCCAAATCCTTTCTTCTCCAATTTTTAAGCAAACTACATGGACTCTGTGCTTCTTTTAGTGATTAAAAGGGGGTGATAATATAGTATCTCTCACAGGGTTGTTGTGAAGAATACTGTCGGATGCGCAATGCTTTCAACAGTGCATATTATAGGGTATGCCTTATTACTATGATGTGTTGACCTTGTCTTTGCAGTGTTGGTTAGGAAGTAGGTTGCTATCATTATCCACATTTTGCAGATGGGAAAATAGACTCAGAGAGATTACTAATTAGCACAAGACCACATGACTCATTAAGTGGCAAAGAAGGGATTCAAACCCTGCACTATCTGGCCTGCCATGAGGAGAGGGGAGCTTTGGGGATATCAGGAGTCCCTGTGGAAGAATGAGGGGAGTCAGAAGAGGTGATGCAGATAAGACTCCCTCTCTTCCTGGGTCTCACCCCATCCCTCTCCCCTTCATTTTCAGGGACCCTAACCTCCAAAAGACGTACCCAATGTTGCTCAACAAAATTGCTGCTCAGGAGGTGCCCATTGAGATCAAGCCTGTAAACCCACCCACTCTGAGCCAGCTGCAGATGGAGCCCAAACAGATGTTCTGGGTGCGAGCCCAGGGCTTCATTGGTAAGAGGACCCCATGGATGGGAGGAAACCACTCTCCAAGGGGTCTAGGCCTGCCACTCATTTGCTGTGTGGCCTTAGGCACATTAGTTCCCTTCTCTGGGTCTGTTTCCTTATCTGCATGATGGGGACGTTGGCTCAGCTTCTCACTGGGCCCTCTCAGCCCTTTTCATGGGGATAATGTGGAGGTGACCATAATCCCGACACCAGGCCTTTCTGGGGAAAGCAAGGCACCTCGCTGGGGTTGTTGTCCGGCTCTGCTGATAACCGTAAAGTGCCGCTTTGGGGGCCCAGTGTGGGAGACTTGGGTAGTGAATACTGGATTTCAGTCCTTGCTCACCCCTGCCCTCCCCATGTCCCCATCTCGCTTATTCTCCGTCACACACAGACACACACACACACACATTCTCTCTCTCTCTGTAGGCCAAGTACTCTTGTGCAGCAACCAGTCTGCACATCCATGCATGGGAGTCCCTTTTCCCCTAACTCCCTGCAGGTCCTGAGCTGGAAAGCCCAGGAGCCCAGGGCTGATGGGGACCTGTTGCAGGCGAGGGCGACATGAAGATGCACTGCTGCGTGGCCGCCTACATCTCCGACTATGCCTTCTTGGGCACTGCCATGCTGCCTCACCACTGCCAGCACAAGGTGCACTTCATGGTCTCGTTGGACCATTCCATGTGGTTCCACGCCCCCTTCCGAGCTGACCACTGGATGCTCTATGAGTGTGAGAGCCCCTGGGCTGGTGAGTGTGGGGCCATGTGGGACAAGGGCACTGACCTTGGGTGGCAGGGAGCCTGCTTTCTTGGATGATGCTGACTTTCCCCAACTTCCTGTGTGGCGCTGCACAGGTCACTTCCTTTCCCTCCCTCCCAGGCTTGGGCATCTTCATCTTCAAAATGAGAGGGTGAGGCCAGGACACCAGCTCTGCTCTAAATTTCTAGAACATGCTGGGAATGTGATTCACTTTATCTCAGGGACCTAGTTCTAGTCCCAGAACCACTTCAGATTCTCTGTATGACATTGGGCAAATTGTGTCTTTTGTCTGAGCCTCAGTTTCCCCATCTAAACAAAAAGGGTTACATTATAGCAGTGGTATCCAAACCCGGCCGCCCATCAGACTGCCATTGGGTAAGCTTTTTCAAAATAGATTGTGATTCCACCCTCAAGATTCTGACTCAGTAGGTCTTGGATAAGGTCCAGGAAACTGTATTTTTCAGTTCTCTAAGTGATTCTGATGAACTTGATTGGGGTCAGAGCATTCAGTGGTCTTTAAGGGCCTCATTGCTGGGACATTCCTTGTAGGGGAGAGAGAGAAATAAGACTCATTCATCAATGTCTAGCTTGAGAACCCTGACCTCCTTTCCAAGGGAGTACATTTCAAATGAAGAAAAGCTTTGCTTGATAAGCCAAGGACAAAACTTACGGACTCTTTATACTCAGATAAGGGGTACTCTCAAGTATCAATAGCATCACAGTCCAAGACTGATAACCTTGAAGTGAGGACATGGATTCATATTTGGCTTCAGCCTGGGGCCAAATTCCTGACCCTCTCTGGATTTCAGTCATGGTCTGGAAAACTGGACAACACATAACTGCTTCTCTTGGCTACTATGAGAACTGAGTGAGCTCTGCTATGTATAAGGGGAACCAGCAGTCATCCTTCATAAACATGAAACTCAGGCCCCAAGCCAGCAAGGGAGAAAGAAGCTTCAGGTGGGGAGGGAAGAGGCCAGACCTCATGGCCTCAGGTCCTCTTTGCTGAGCCCCTTCTTCCCCTTGGTGGTGGTAATAGGGATATTTTTCATGAATTACCACTTGGAGGACCTGGCTTGATTTATTATACAGGGAGCCGATAGGTTTCCTAACACAAGTGGCCAGAGGTAAAGCAGTTCTGCTTGGCCGAGCTGTTAAGGAGACGGTTCTCAGAGCTCCTCCCTCTGTGATTTTTTTGAGGAAGTGAGCAAATATATGAAAGTGCTTTTAAAATGTCAAGCGGGGTTCCTGTGGGAGGAGTTACTCCTCAATTACTGTCCATAAGCTCATGAAGGGGCATTTGCAGCAGCCACGACACTCAGTGTACCCTTGTGTTGGGCAGCCCTGTCCTGGGCCAGACCCTTTTCAAGAAGTCCACTTGGAGGTTGGGCATGGTGATATGTGCCTGTAATCCCAGCTGCTCAGGAGGCTGAGGTGGGAGGATCCCTTGAACCCAGGAGTTTGAGACCAGCCTGGGCAACATGGTGAGACTCCATCTCAGAAAAAAACAAAGAAGTGCATTTGACTGTTCTAAAGTAGAGAGGCCATCCTTACCCTTCACCTCACCCACAGGTGGCTCTCGGGGGCTGGTCCATGGGCGACTGTGGCGTCGGGATGGAGTCCTAGCTGTGACCTGTGCCCAAGAGGGCGTGATCCGAGTGAAGCCCCGGGTCTCAGAGAGCAAGCTGTAGCCAGAGGTACCAGCTTGGCCTAGGGGTTCAATAACCTCCTGTCTACCACCATTCCTGAGACAGGAGTTACAGTCCTGCTGGCCCTCACATCCAATAAAGAGACAGATACCACTGGAGTGGCTGGCTTTTAATTCCCCTGGGCCAGAGGCAAGACCTGCAGTCTTGCCTTCCTCCCTCAACTCCAGGGGCAGAGTCCCTGACCTTTAGCCAGGAGGCCGCGCCGGCTTGGGGGCCAACCAACAAGGGAACATTGCCACCTGACCTGTGCCGCAGTCCCCTGGCTGTTTGTTTATAAGCTGGAGAAGCTGTGTCAGACTTCTTCCCTGTACTATCCTAGGGCAACCCCAGCCAAAGCTTATCCTGAGCCCAGCTCAACAGAAGTAAGTTTCCTTGATCTGCTTCACATTCTCTTTTGGAACTTCTAGGGGCTCCCAGCACCCCCTGCAACCTCCCAGCTATTCTGCCCTCATCAGGTCCTTCCCCTGTATTCTGGGGCAGCCCCTCTCCTCATAGTGGCCTTAAATCTAGGCAAGCGTCCTAGATTAGTCCAGCACCTCCTTGATGAGCAATTCTTTGAGACTGGGGGGTGGTGTGGGGGTAAGGCCTGCCTCTTGCAGGGCTTGGAGCCGAGCCTCTGATTGACGTTTGTCCAGGCCCAGGTGCCAGGAGAGCCGGACATGGGCCTCCAGAAAGGGTGCCAGCAAAGGGTGGAGGCTCTTGTCCCCCAGAAGCTGCAGGGCCTTCTCACAGCAAGCCCGGGCCTCCCCAGGGTTCTCCAACTCCTGGTGGCACACGGCCAGCCCAGCCAGGGTCAGCAGGGGGCGGTCTGGGCCAGAGGGGGTGCCCAGCTGGGCTTGCAGCTGCCAGGCATTGGCCCAGAGTGCCAGAGCCTCACGATAGAGGCCAGTACAGGTGAGGCTCTGTGCCCGCCGCAGCTCTGGCAGCACAAAGAAGTCCTGCAGGTCCGGAGCATGGCGCAGCTCCGGCACTGCCTGCAGGTGACTCAGAAACTGCTCAAAGGCCCGGCTACGGCGGGCAATGGTCTCTGCAGTAAAATTACGGCGCAGGCGCTTCCGGGGGAAGGAGATGGCAGCCATTGGGCCTCGGAATTGCCGCTGCAGGTTTCGGTGCAGCCGCTCAAAGTCCGAGTAGCGGCGAGAGATCTGGGCTGGCTGGCGATCTGGCGGCCCTGGGCCTATCACGGCGAGGGTGTAGAGCTGCAGGGAGGGTGGGTGTCAGGGCAAATGCAAGTCATCCATTGACTCCTTCCCTCCCCATCCCCCACACTCCCAGCTGTGCCTCCCCACCTCTTCCCTTCACCCCTGGGACAGCACCCAGGAGGGTGGCAGCTGCTGCCGCAGTGGCGGGGGAGCCCAGTCCCATCTTACCTGAGGTTTGTCTGAAATGACCCAGGCCCAAGGCAGCAAGAAGAGAGAAAGACAGAGATGAGCTTCAGTGCCCGGGGCTGGTACCCCTTTTGTCCCCTTTGTACTCCCTTCCCATAGGGGCAGTTAGTTCTGACAGCCCCCGCTGGAAAACCAGACATGAGCTGAAACCCAAGCCAATCTCTTGGGCCTTCAAGCCAACCTTTAGAACCAGCTCAGAGCTTGTTCCACTTTGGACACTTGGCCTTCACATCCCTGGTCAGGCTCTTCCAAACTACCAGGTCTGCAGACAGCCCCAGTTGCCATAACTGTGAAAAGTATACTGGCCTAGGACTCACGTTCCACCCCAGGTCAGCTACTTCCTCCCTGTGTGACCTCAGCAAGGCAGTTCCCCTCCGGGTCCACTTCTCTTTCTAGTGAAGGAAGTGCTTGGTCAGGTCAATGTTTATCCAAAGATGGGGACATATACAAGTATTAGTACCTGAGGTTTTTAGGTGGTGTGTACTAGAGTACATATCACTGCATCGGAATTAGGAGGTGGTTCCCCTTTTAATTTTTTTTTTTGAGACTGAGTCTCACTCTGTTGGTTAGGTTAGAGTGCAGTGGTATGATTATAGCTTACTGCAGACTCAACCTCCTGAGCAGCTAGGACTACCAGCATGCACCACCACACCCAGTTATTTAAAAAAAATTTTTTTTCTTTTTGTATAGATGGGGGGTCTCGCTATGTGGCCCATGCTGGCCTCAAGTAATCTTCCCACCTTGGCTTCCCAAAGTGCTGAGATTACAGGCATGAGCATGGCACCCAGCCTAAGTCTATTTTAATCTTTCTGACTACAAATTGAGAAGCTCTCAGTTTGGTTTTTAAAAAGTACTTCTTGGGCCAGGTGCAGTGGCTCACAACAGTAATCCCAGCACTTTGGGAGACCGAGGTGGGAGGATCACCTGAGATTGGGGGTTCAAGGCCAGCCTGACCAACATGGAGAAAAATACTGTCTCTACTAAAAATATAAAATTAGCTGGGCACAGTGGCACATGCCTGTAATCCCAGCTACTTGGGAGGTTGAGGCAGGAGAATTGTTTGAACCTGGGGGGTGGAGGTTGCAGTGAGCTGAGATCACAGCATTGCACTCTGGCCTGGGCAACAAGAGTGAAACTCCATCTCAAAAAAAAAAAAGTACGGGGCCAGGCGCAGTGGCTCACACCTGTAATCCAAGCACTTTGGAGGCCAAGGCAGGCGGATCACCTGAGGTCGGGAGTTCATGACCAGCCTGACCAACATGGTGAAACCCCGTCTTTAAAAAAAAAAAAAAAAAAAAGGACTTCTCTAACACTTCTCATCTCCATTTTTAGAAAAGAGCCAGAAAGTGGATCTCAGGTCAGGGCCTCTTTCAGGCAATAGCATTTAGGCAAGATTTAATGACGTTTCATTTTCACTACTATTATTTTTATAGCTAGTTTCTCTTTGTGGCAAGTGAGGCTTTCCACATACAGTAGTGCTATGAAGTTGTCTTTTAAACTTATTTAAAGGATGGGCACAGTGGTGTGGCTCATACTTGTAATCCCAGTTCTTTGGGAGGCTAAGGCAGGAGGACTGCTTAAGGCCAGGAGTTCGAGACCAGCCTGGGCAACATGGGAAGACCCTGTCTCTACAAAAAAAAAAAAAAAAAGAAAAAAAGAAAAAAGAATTAGCTGGGTACTTGTGGTCCCAGCTACTCAGGAGGCTGAGGCAGGAGGATCATGTAAGAACAGGAGTTCGAGGCTGCAGTGAGCTACCATGGCGCCACTGCACCCCAGTCTAGGTGACAGCAAGACTCCGTCTCAATAAAATAAACAAACTTAATTTAAGAAAAAAATAGGTTTGGCCAGGTGCAGTGGCTCACACCTGTAATCCCAACACTTTGGGAGGCTAAGGAGGGCAGATCACTTGAGGTCAGGAATTCAAGACCAGCCTGGCCAGCAGTGAAACCCCATCTCAACTAAAAATGCAAAAATTAGCCAGGTGTGATGGTGGGCACCTATAATCCCAGCTACTCAGGAGGCTGAAGTGGGAGGACTGCTTGAACCTAATAGGCAGAGGTTGCAGTGAGCCGAGATTCCAGCCTGGGCAACAGAGTGAGACTCTGTCTCAATAAAAAGAAAAAAAAATAGGTTCATTTAAAGAAAAATGTTAAGAAGAAAAGGGCACAAGTAGTATTTTAGACAGGACAAGTATCAGGGAGGTACTGGAATGACTGAGGTTTGAGAAAACACTGAACAAAGTAAGATGATCACTAAGCTCCCCGCCTCCCAGGTCTGAGAACCTGAATATGGATTAACCTATAATAATGCTGAGCCAACAGGTTTAAAAGGAGAGTTAGCAAGTGTTGGATGTTAAAGGCACCCTAACACCAAATCCAGATTTTTCTCTCACATTTGTTCTGTAAACTTACAATACTCTAGCCACCCCTGGTCTGTTAGGTTTGTCTACTCTGTCCTCCTGAAGATTCACAGTGTGCATTATTATTAAGGATTAAAAAGTTTAATAATAAAAAAACTTATTGTATTCTCATTTAACTCTGCATTCTCAAAACATACTGCCTACAAAACCTTTATTTAGAAACAGCTATTAATATTCCAGGGAACCAGTTTTCTGCAAGACACACGTTAGGACACCAATTTTCTTCAAGACACACTGGTCTATAAGCCTTTATGTTCATCTAGTTTACATTTTGTATCCATTTTCTCATTGATCCTTGTAACATGCAGCCATATGGGTGATAATGATAGTAGTTCCATTACCCGAGCACTTACCCTGTGCCTCCTGCTGTGCCAAGCACTTTTTACATCTATGATTTCATTTAATCATCACAACAGCACTGCAAGGAAGGTGTCCTTATCTCTGACAGCTGAGGACGCAGGCTCAACGACTTGCTCTAAGTCACACAGCTGGAAAACAGCCCTGCTGGGATTTAAACCCAGGTTGATCTGATTCCAAAGCCTTTGCTCTTCACCTCACACGTTAAATGGGGAATACTTGGCCATCCTGCTCTATCTTGTCATGCCCTTCAACCCCTTCCCATCCAGGTACCCAGAGTCACCCCCATTCCTCTCTGCCTCTGAATTGTTCCTTGGTGTCCCCTTCCTGTGTATGAAACCTCGTCCACCCCAGAGTTCTGAGACCTTTTTGCCACTTCAGACTTCATCATTGGCCACATGTGGTGGTGCACACCTGTAGTCCTAGCTACTTGGGAGGCTGAAGTGGGAGGATTGCTTGAGCCCAGTTGGAGGTTGCAGTGAGCTGTGACTGCACCACTGGACTCCAGCCTGGATGACAGAGTGAGACCCTGTCTCAAAAAATTTTTTTAAAGACTAAATAATCAGAATCGGTCCCTGCTGAAATTGGAGTAGTCACCCCATGGGTGTGGCCATTGCTTACTAACAGCAACAGAGAAGGGTGGAGAGGCCCAGATGTGGGACTGGGCGCCAGGCCCCCTCCTGCTGAGTCAGAGGTGGAGAAGGGTGATGAAGAGGATGGGAGTGAGAGATGGAGGGCTGCCACTGACAGGAGTGGCCAGCTTAGCTGGCGTTCAGGCCTGGCCTGAAAAGTGACTGGAGCAGGAGTTGCTGCCGGCATTAAAGGAGCAGGACCTGGCAGACCTCATTCTCCAAGTCAGTCTCCCAACAGCAAGGAAAACAGCAAGGGACTCTAAGGCCCTCGCCAACACTGCTCTTCACCCTGACCTCCACCCACCCCCTAAGTCTAGCCCTTAGGACAAGACTACTCTGTACAGGGTGGGGTCCTTGAGAATTGATTCACCTGCCTTACAAGGACACAGCAGGCCCTAGATGACAGACAAGACATTTACAACCCAAAGTTAAATAATAATGACATAGCTACCGGGCTTTTTGTCCACTGTCTCATTTAACCCCTGCTGTAATCCTCTGCATTTTCCCCATTGCTATGATGAGGAAACGGAAGATCACCAAGGTTAAACAACTCACCCAGCGTCAAACTGGAAATAAGTGGGAGTCAAGGTTGGTCTGGATCGAAAGCCTATTTCCTTAACCACCAACCCATGCAACTGGGATCTCAAGTTTGACCTAGATAACATCTGTCTCTGTATCTCACATCTCGCTATAATTTGCAAAAACCTGTGGGCTAGGTGGGGAAGCGCACACACCAGTTCTCTTAGTCTCAAAACCAGGATAAGAGGAAGGTCCTTAATCCTCACTTTACTCAGTCTCAAGGAAACTAAGTCATTTACGTGAGGATTTGCTCAAATTACATCCCCTTTCTGACCTCAGTTTCCCCATTTGTAAAATGAGGTAGCCATGTACAACTATATAGACCCCTCAGGAAGTTGGAGTCTTCCCTACTTGCTCGTAGCCATACTTCTAGACTTACAGCCCAGGGATCCTGGACCCTCACTCACCACGTACTTGGAGGGCGGGTCCTTGACAACGGTGGCGCTGGTCACTTCAAAGAGCAGCCGCTGGGGTGCCAGGGTGTTCCGGGACTTCTTCCAGAAATCCTGCAACTGCCGCGCCAGAAGCTGACTGCCCCGCTGCCCATCAGGTGGGGGGCTCCGTTCTGCAGACACATGACCAGTCACATCAATGGGCCACGGTCAATATCAACCACTGCCATGACCTCACTCGTCCTCCCAATATGAGGCAGGACTTATCCTCGTTTTACAGAAATGGAAACTGAGGGGCAGAGAGGCACCGAGGAGCCAAACACCATGCTTGGTAGACAGCAGGGGATAAATTAAAAGCTCCACCCTCAAAATATCGCTAGCACATCATTTCTATTCGGATCCCAGGCCCTGTACATTTAATGCCCGCAGCAACTCTGAGATGAGAGTGAGTTCTCCCACTTGACACAAGGGAAAACTTGGCTCAGCGGGGTGTTAAGACTCTCTCAAGGTCACACAGCCAAGAGGTGGTCCAGGCGCTTTAAGTGTGGGAGTTTCAGCTGGATCAACTCAGCGCCCTGGATGATCTGGGAACGCGGCTGGGATGGAGGCCTAATCGAGCCCCGGGGTTCCCGCCTCCGTCCTCCCGCACTCGCCTGCGTCTTCTCCTGACGTCCCGTCCCCGGGGGGCAGCGGGTCGGGGCCAGTCTCCTCGTCGTCCTCGTCCTCGTCGTCCTCATCGTCCTCGGCGCTGGTGAAGCTGAGGGTACCGCTGAGTCGGGAGGACAGGCCCTCGGCGTCGTCGTCCTCCAGCTCTGAGCTCTCCGGGAACTGCTCGGCCTCTGGCCTGGCCGCCGCCGTCTCCCCGGGGCCGTCGCCGGCCAAGGCGTGCCGCAGCCGGTGCAGGAGCCGGGAGGCCATGGCACCCTGGGGGGAGCGCACCACGCTGGGTCCTGGGTCCCGGAGGAGGAGGACCCCCGCCCGGCGCTGAAGGAGGGGCGGGGCCCGGACCGGAGAGGGAGGGGCGCGGTGAGGCCCTGCCCCCTGGCCGCCCGCTGTCCTGCGGACCCGGGGACCCAGCCCGCGTCGCTTTCCCCCCACCCACTCAGCCTAGGACCGCGTTCCTCCCCGGAGGGGCTCGGGAGCCTCCCGACGTCTCTTGCGCCGCCTCGCGCGCCTCTACCTCCTGCGTCCCACGGTGCATTCAGGAGCGCACCGCGCCCCAGCAGTCCCGGTGCAGCCCCCCGCAGCCCAGGGAGGCCGGCCGGGCTCTGCGGGGTTCCGCCGGGCTCGGGCCGCTCCCAGCGCCGCTCCGGCCGCTTCCTGCCGCCGCCCCGCCTCCTGCCCCGCCCGCTCGCCGGAGCCGCCCGAGAATCCCGGGCCCTTGGCTCCAGGAGGGACTTGGGAAGCCTGGGTCGGCCCGAGGGAGTCCCAGGCCTGCCGCAGAATCATCCCAATTCGGCCAGGCGCATATTCTCCTTGAGTCCTCCCACCCCTTCCGAGACCCAGGTCAGCTCCAATCTGTCCCACTCATTTCCACCCAACGCTCTTTAACTTCACAAAGTAATTATGCGGTATTAGGGAGGCCATGTCTCCCGTGAGAAAACGAAGGCCAGGAGAAGATGCGTGATTTGTGTTGGATTCTGACCTCGCTGAGCCTAGGTTTTCTCATCTATAAAACAGGAACAATACTGCTAAAATTAACTTTGCAGCTCTTGTAAGAACCCTCATCTAGTGCCTGGCATACAGCAAGGGCTGACGAAATGATCAGTTACAAAATGATTATTGTTTCCACAGTGGGGAAACTGAGGTCCAAAGAGGGTGAGTTACTTGGCTAAAGCCACACAGCTTGCCGGAGCCTGGCCGGCCGGCCTGCCTTCCTTCTTTCCTTCCTTCCTTCCTTCCTTCCTTCTTCCTTCCTTCCCTTCCCTTCCCTCCCTCCCTCCCTCCCTTCCTTCCTTCCCTCCTTCCTTCCTTCCTTCCCTCTTTCCTTCCTCCCTCTTCTTCTTTCTTTCTTTCTCTTTCTTTCTCTTTTGAGATGGAGTCTCTGTCACCTAGGCTGGGGTGCAGTGGCACCATTTCAGCTTACTACAACCTCTGCCTCCTTGGGCTCAGGTCATCCCTCCCACCTCAGCCTCCCGACTAGCTAGGACTACAGGCTAATTTTTGTATTTTTTGTAGAGATGGGATTTGGCTATGTTAACCAGGCTGGTCTTGAATTCCTGGGCTCAAGCGATCCACCTGCCTCTGGCTCCATAAAGGCTGGGATTATGGGCCTGAGCCACCGCCCCGCCCCAGAGGTCTCTGAGTATGGGGCCTGGAGCCCAGGTCCCCTGCTGCATACTGTCCTTTTCCCGTGTAGCAGGCCTGATCATCTCAGCGGCTCCTCAGCATTTTTTTTCTTTTTTTTTTTGAGATAGAGTTTTTGCTCTTGTTGTCCAGGCTGGAGTGCAATGGTGTGATCTCTAGCTGGGATTAAGACATGTGCCACCATGCCCGGCTAATTTTTGTATTTTTAGTCGAGATGAGGTTTCTCCATCTTGGTCAGGCTGGTCTCAAACTCCCGACCTCAGGTCATCTGCCTGCCTTTGCCTCCCAAAGTGCTGGGATTACAGGCAACCAAGCCCAGGATGTCAGGAGAAGATGCAGAGGAGTGAGCAACCGAGCCCGACCCCCAGCTTTGTTTTATCTTTTATCCTCAGGGCAGCTTCAGGCCGAGAAAAAGTTATTGTGGCTTCCTGTCAAAAAGCCTAGATATCAGTTGTTAGAGCAGATGTTGATAGTTATACAATACAACAAATAAAATCAAAATGTCTCCAAAGTAGCTCCTACCCTTTCTGAGTGGCACAGGAGAGAGGGGTGGGGGGAAATGCCTTCGAATAAGTAGAAGGTATTTCAGCTCCCTGCCTCCATGTGAGCAGAAAGGCTGGGGTTCTTATTTCCTGAGGGTCCACTGTCTCCTACAACCTGTTCTAGGCACTTTATATACTTTCACATCTCACCCTCACAGCGTCCTGGGGAAGGGTCTGTAACTGGACAGTAATGGCCCATTTTCAAGATGAAGAAACTGAGGCAAAGTGACTTCCCCAAGATCCACATCTCGGAAATAGAGAGGCTGGGATTTAAACCTAAGTTTGTGCAATTTCTTTTTTCTTTTTTTTTTAGGGAGGGAGATGGAGTCTTGCTCTGTTGTCTAGGCTAGAGTACTGTGATGCAATCCTAGCTCACTGCAACCCCTACCTCCCAGGTTCAAGCAATTCTGCCTCACTCTCCTGAGTAGCTGGGACTACATGCATGCACCACCATGCCTAGCTAATTTTTGTAGTTTTAGTAAAGATGGGCTTTCACCATATTGGCCAGGCTGGTCTTGAACACCTGGCCTCAAGTGATCCACCTGCCTCTGCCTCCCAAAATGCTAGGATTACAAGCGTGAGCCACCATGCCTCGCCAGTTTACACAATTTCACACCGCAAATTACTCCTTCATTCAGCTTATGGGCAAGATATTGGAACAACAACAAAAAAACACACTTCATTCATTCATTCAACACTCACTCATTCACCAACCATTGGTTAAAAATTAACTTGTCCTTTGATATATGCCTTACATGTCTGGGTACAAAGCTGATCTTCATCAAACCATGGGTTGTTAGAGCAGGAGGGCCCCTCAGAAATCTGGCCTGTCACTTCCATTTTACAGATAGGTAATCTGAGGCTTAGTAAGGGGAAGGATTATGCCAGGCATACAAAAACGGTCAGAACTAGGAGATCTCAAGGTCTTGCATTCTCCACTATGATTATTATTCCTTCTTTTTTCTTCCTTCTTCCTCATTCTGCTTATTTCTTCTTCCTTTTTAATTTATTTATATTTATTTATTTATTTGAGACAAAATCTCACCCTGTCACCCAGGCTGGAGTGCAGTAGTGCAATCTGGGCTCACTGCAACCTGCGATTCTCTTGCCTCAGCCTCCCAAGTAGCTGGGATTACAGGTGCCTGCCACCACACCTGGCTAATTTTTGTATTTTTTAGTAGAGACAGGGTTTCTCCATGTTGGTCAGGCATGTCCAGAACTCCTGACCTTGTGATCCGCCCACCTCAGCCTCCCAAAGTGTTGGTATTACAGGCATGATCCACTGCGCCCGGCCTTATTTTTATTTTTATTTTTGAGACAGAGTTTCACTCCATCACCCAGGCTGGAGTGCAGTGGCACAATCTCGGCTCATTGCAACCTCCACCTCCCAGGTTCAAGTGATTTTCCTGCCTCAGCCTCCCTAGTAGCTGGAATTACAGGCATGTGCCACCTGGCTAATTAGCCTGGCTAATTATTGGATTTTTAGTAGAGACAGGGTTTCACCATATTGGCCAGGCTGGTCTCGAACTCCTGACCTCAAATGATCTGCCTGCCTTGGCCTCCCAAGTGCTGGGATTACAGGCGTGAGCCACTGCGCCTGGCCTCTTCTTCCTTTTTTAGAGACAGAGTCTTGTTCTGTTGGCCAGGCTGGAGTGCAGTGGTGCAATCATAGCTCACTGCAGCCTCAAACTGCTGGGCTCAAGTGATTCTCCTACTTCAGCCTCCCAAGTAGCTGGGACTGCAGATATGTGCCATCATGCCTGGCTAATATTTTATTTTTTGTAAAGGTGGGGTTTCATGTTGCCCAGGCTGATCTTGAACTCCTTGCCCCAAGAGATCCTCCTACCTCTGCCTCCCAAGGTGCTGGGATTACAAGCATGAGCCACCATCCACCATTCTTCGTTTTATTTTTTTATTGGAGACAGGGTCTTGCCTCCCAAAGTACTAGGATTACAAATGTGAGCCACTGTTCCCATTTTTAAACTCTGCATGGATATCTCCTGCAGCCTCCCTGAGAAATGGTCATCTATCTACTGCTTGCATATACTCAGCGACAGGGAGCTCATTACCTTCTGGGGCCACCTGTTCCCATTTTTGTTCAACCATGACTATTAGGAAGTTCCCACTTATGTAGAACTAAATATCACCCAGTTCAGTTATTCTTTTCTTTTTCTTTTTTTTTGAGACAGAGTTTCATTCTTGTTGCCCAGGCTGGAGTGCAATGGCACGATCTCAGCTCACTGCAACCTCCCCTTCCCAGGTTCAAGTGATTCTCCTGCTTTAGCCTCCCGAGTAGCTGGGATTATAGGCATGTGCCACCATGCCCAGCTAATTTTGTATTTTTAGTAGAGACAGGGTTTCTCTATGTTGGTCAGGTTGGTCTCCAACTCCCGACCTCAGGTGATGTGCCTGCCTTGGCCTCCCAAAGTGCTGGGATTACAGGTGTGAGCCACCATGCCCAGCCCAGTTATTCTTATGTAGAATATAATATCTGTTGAACACCTGCTATGTGGCAAGTGCTGGAAAATGTGATGGCCTGTGAAACATAGAATGGGTGGTGATCATAAGGCGTGCTCAGTGCTGTGATTAAGGAAACTACTGGAGACCACCTTGGACTCCCTGGCCTGGACATAGGGGAGGAGGGATCTCCTAGGAAGTGATGCTAGAGCTGAGAAAGATGATAGGGAAGTAGACACATGAAGAGAGGGAATATGGGAGTTTCTGGCAGAAAAAAACAGCATATGCAAAGGCCTGAAGGTTCATAAAAGGTGGTGTTTAGAGCAGTATTTTAAAGTCTGACCAGAACAGACAGCAACACAATGTGGAGGGGAAGAGGAGGGAGATTAGAAGGGCCAGTGGGACCTTGCTTGGCCACATTCAGGAATTTGGGAGGCTGGAGGATCACTTGAGTGAGGTCAGGAGTTCGAGACCAGCCTGGCCAACATGATGAACCGTTGTCTCTACAAAAAATACAAATACAAAAATTGGCTCATGCCTGTAATCCCAGCACTTTGGGAGGCAAAGGCAGGTGGATCACCTGAGGTTGGGAGTTTGAGACCAGCCCGACTAACATGGAGAAACACCATTTCTACGTAAAATACAAAATTACCGGGCGTGGTGGCACATGCCTATAATCCCAGCTACTCGGGAGGCTGAGGCAGGAGAATCACTTGAACCTGGGAAGCAGATGTTGTGGTGAGCTGAGATCACACCATTGCATTCCAGCCTGGGCAACAAGAGCAAGACTTCGTCTCAAAAAAAAAAAAAAATTAGCCAGGTATGGTGGTATGTGTCTGTAATCCCGGCTACTCAGAAGGCTGAGGCACGAGAATCACTTGAACCCGGGAGGTGGAGATTGCAGTGAGCCAAGATTGTGCCACTGCACTCCAGCCTGGGTGACAGAGTGAGACTATTTCAAAAACAAAACAAAACAAAACCCAAAAAGCAAAAATAACCAAATGGGAATTGGAATCCCATGGGTCTCACCCTTTGGCTCCCTGCCTGCCTGGGGGAGGCCTTATTTAGCTTGGCATGGCCCTCCTGAACTTTCCTTGGGAATGTCTATATATGGGGGAAGGGGACAGCCCAGTTGCCACTGTCCATCTGTCTTCCTTGGTGTCCAGCCCCGCTTTCCTGGCCTCAGAGTCTGCTATCAGTTGGTGCTCTTTCTGTTGATGTAGGCACTGTCCACAAGCTTGCCTTACTTCCCAGTGCCCAGTCTGCACCTTGTGGATTCTGAGGGTGGGCTCCCTCTGGACTTGATCTGCCCACCCCTTTACTCCCCAGACGACCAGATTTCTTCACTGAGCTCTAGGAAGGGGCCAGCTCCCCTTTTACCACTTAAAGAACCTTCCCCTGCCTACTCTCCACCCCAAAAAGTGAATCCAAACACCCTTTCCCTGGAGAAGGTAACTTTGAAAGAAGGATCTTTGCTTTCAATGATCATTTCTCTTCCAAATGCACATCCTCCTCTCCTCCATCCCTCCATACACTTTTCCATCTGCACAGGTATCCAAAGGACTGTGTCCCAACTTCCCTCCAGTAGGAATTAATAAGAATCATCTGGGCTAGGCGTGGTGGCTCATGCCTATAATCCCAGCACTTTGGGAGGCCAAGGTGGGCAGATCAAGAGGTCAGGAGATGGAGACCATCCTGGCCAACATGGTGAAACCCCGTCTCTACTAAAATACAAAAAATTAGCTGGGCGTGGTGGTGCGCACCTGTAGTCCCAGCTATTTGGGAGGCTGAGGCAGGGGAGTTGCTTGAACCCAGGAGGTGGAGGTTGCAGTGGGCCGAGATCACACCACTGCACTCCAGCCTGGCGACAGAGCGAGACTCCATCTCAAAAAATAATACGAAGAAAAAGAAGAATCATCAACATGAATGGGCATGGTGCCTCATGACAGTAATTCTAGCAGTTTGGGAGGCCAAAGTGGAAGGATCCCTTCAGCCCAGGAGTTCGAGACCAGCCTGGTCAACATGGTGAAACCCCATCTCTACAAAAAATACAAAAAACAAAAAATCAGGGATGGTGGTGAACCTCTTAGTCCCAGCTACTTGGGAGGCTGAGGTGGGAGGATCACTTGAGCCCAGGAGATTGAGGCTGCAGTGAGCTGTAATGGCACCACTGCACACTAGCCTTGGTGACAGAGCGAGTATAGACCTTTATGATTTACAAAGCTCTGCAGTCGAATGGGGATAATAATAGTTGCTATCGCATAGGAGGAGCACTAGATGAGATCATGTTAAAATGATTAGCACAGTGTGTGGCATGCTGTGGAGGTTCAGTAAACAGTGGCCTAGCTGTCACTTTCTCCTCCTCCTATCCCCTACCCCTTACCATGGTTCAAAGACAGGACATTCCTCTTGCCAAGCACTAACCCTGTATACCTGGCACAAGCTAGGTGGCATACCTGGGTTCCCATTTACCGTGGTTTCTCGGTGAGGGAGACCCTACAGAGAGGTCCATCTTACAGATGAGGAAACGGCTCAGAGAGGCATTGCTACCTGCCCAAGGTCACACAGCTCGCAGAGGCTGGCCTTGAATGTTGGGTTTTGGACTTCAAGGCTTGTGCTCTCCTCATTTTCATGCTGCCTCACTCTTTACTACTCTGATTGTCCTTACCGTCTTGGAGCCAGTGTGCTTCCCTGGGGAGGTGGGGAGAGCAGGGGGACTCCAAGGCGGTGGAACAGGGCGGGCCTTCCTCACAAGAATCTAGGACGTCAAGGCCTGCCACCTGCTTGGAGGCTTAAATTTCTCTGCAAGGGCCCTTGGCTAAATTAGGTAATGGGTTCGGACTGTTGGGGGGGGTGGGGCTCGTTGACCCCAGGATCTGATTGGGCAGGGTATCCAGTGCTGGGGAGCAGGGAGGTGGGAAGGGAGGGTGCCCCTACAAATCCCAGGGGCTAGAGCAGGCCAGGGCATCTTTGGGTGGTGGAGTGCAAAGGAGGCGACCTGCAGCAGAGGAGACCCGGTCACCAGCAACCATGGTAAGGACAAGAGGGGACTTTGCGGCTTCACTCGCGGGAACACTCTGGACGTCTTTGAGGCCAGGCCTGGGTGCTCTGTGGGGCAGTAACTTGGATGTTTGAGGTTGGAGCATGGAGGTTCCTGGAACCCAGGTGTCTTGGAGGAAGGCCTTTGATTTTTCTTGGAAGGGGAGGGCTGGGGTGTTCCAGAGATTGATGGTCAAGGCTTGCTGACTGCCTATGCACCTTTGGAAACTTCCAGCACTGTCATTCATAGACCTGTGAAGAGCTCTTAGCTTGTTTCCTTCATATAGTGGGGACCCTGGGGGGTCAGAGTGAGTCACCCAGCAAGCCAGTGGCAGGGGTGAGCCAGACTCCTGGCCAAACCCTCCTACCATCATGAAGAGAAGAAAGGCTCCTCCAGAAGACGAGAGGCCTGCAGGGCGTGGGGCCCACTCAGATGCAGGGCTCCAGGACCCCTGAGGACGATGGGAAGAGAGAGAAGATGACAGACCAGAGTTAGAGAAACCCTACTCTCCTAGAGGGGGTTCTGAGTTGGAGCTGTGGTTTTCGTCTGAGAGCCCCCTCCTCACTTCACCTCAAGGAGTAACTAGATCCCAGAGGCCAGCTGCTGTTGCCCATGCCTGACTAAAAATAGCCTGCCCTCCTGGCACAGGGAAAGAGGAAGAGAGGAAGGAGGGGGAGAAGGAGGAGGGCTGGCGGCCAGCCGGCTGAAGAGCTCCTTGGAAACCTCACCCCATCCTTACTGCCAGCTTCAGCCCAAAGCCTCCGACCCAGATGGCCTGGCTTGGATATGACCTGGAAACCCCCATAGAAATCTCACTTCCATGTCAAGGCCTCCCTCACATTCTGCCCAATATGAGGGGCCTTTTCTCCAGTGACTGAATCCTAAGAAGGCAGCTGATCTCCGACTCCGCCAGTTTTCTGAGGGGCAGGAGGATGTATCCTCTGTCTCTTCTTGGTGGTCCCAGTGCCTGATCTGTGGCCTGACATGCAGCAAGTGCTCAATAACTTTGTGTCCTTTTTTTTTTTTTGAGATGGAGTCTCATACTGTCAACAGGGCTGGAGTGCAATGGCGTTCTCTAAGCTCATTGCAACCTGTGACTCCTGGGTTCAAGTGATTCTCCGGCCTCAGCCTCCTGAGTAGTTGGGATTACAGGCGCCTGCCACCACGTTCAGCTAATTCTGTGTAATTTTAGTAGAGACGGGGTTTCGCTATGTTGGCCAGGCTGGTCTCAAACTCCTGACCTCGTGATCCACCCGCCTCAGCCTCCCAAAGTGCTGGGATTACAGGGTGAGCCATTGTGCAAGGCTTGTGTTGCATTATTATTTATCTGAGAACAAACATTTTATTGAGCAACTATTAAAGTACTGGGCACCATTAGGAGCTAGAGAAAACTGGAAAATAGTGCTGGAATGGTGCTAGCCCTTTACAAAGCCCTTTTACACCCCTGATATCTCATCCCTGAAAAGCTACAGAGAAGAGATGAAGGCACACTAAGTGACTTGCCTAAGGTCACTGGGGGAATTCCTGACTTGGCCTTGAATTGACAAGTGAGAAGGCCTTGGGCTTAATTTGCTGTCTCCTCTCTTTTTCTCAAAACTGGTGTCAGGCTGGGCACGGTGGCTCCCAGCACTTTGGGAGGCTGAGGTGAGGAGATCACCTGAGGTCAGGAGTTCAAGACCATCCTGGCCAACATGGTGAAACCCCGCCTCTACTAAAAATACAAAAATCAGCTGGGCATGATGGCACACACCTGTAATCCCAGCTACTTAGGCGGCTGAGGCAGGAGAATTGCTTGAACCTGGGAGGTAGAGGTTTCAGTGAGCTGAGATCCCGCCATTGCACTCCAGCCTGGGTGACAGGGTGAGACTCTGTCTCAAAAAACAAAAACAAAAATGGGGGTCAGAAGCTGGACACAGTGGCTCAAGCCTGTAATCCTAGCACTTTGGGAGGCTGAGGCGGGAGGATCACTTGAGCCCAGGAGTTCTAAATCAGCCTGGGCAATATAGTCGGACCCCATCTCTACCAAAAATTAAAAAAATTAGCCAGGCATGGTGTACACTAGTCCCAGCTACTTAGGAGGGTGAAGCAGGAGGATTGCTTGAGACCAGGAGGTGAAGGCTGCAGTGAGTTGTGATCATACTACGTCTCCAGCCTGTGTGACAGAGCGAGACCTTGTCTTCTGAACAAAACAAAACTGATTGGGTGCCATCGGGGCACACAAATATGTCACGAGTTTGAAGTTGTTCTTCTGGAGGACCAAGGGGCACTGGCAGAGTGGGGGTTGGGGTGAACGGGGTAGAGGTGAGGAGCTACACTAGGGTTGCCTCTTCAGCTGACTGTTTCTCTGTCTCCTGCAGACGGACCAGCAGGCTGAGGCCCGGTCCTACCTCAGCGAGGAGATGATCGCTGGTGAGTGAGGCCGGCAGGCTGGGGGCGGGGTGGATGTGTGCTGGGAACACGCTGGCCTCCGGGCAGGGTTGGGGGGTAGGTGTGAGGTTGACAGTCTAGCCGGCCTCACCTTTACCCTCTGCCCTCCGCTCTCCCTCGCAGAGTTCAAGGCTGCCTTTGACATGTTTGATGCTGATGGTGGTGGGGACATCAGCGTCAAGGAGTTGGGCACAGTGATGAGGATGCTGGGCCAGACACCCACCAAGGAGGAGCTGGACGCCATCATCGAGGAGGTGGATGAGGACGGTGAGCGGCTGGCTCTCGGAGGCAGGGGATGGTGGGGAGAGCCAGCGGCGGCAGGGCTCAGGCTCAGTCCCCCACCTGCTCCCCGCAGGCAGCGGCACCATTGACTTCGAGGAGTTCTTGGTCATGATGGTGCGCCAGATGAAAGAGGACGCGAAGGGGAAGAGCGAGGAGGAGCTGGCCGAGTGCTTCCGCATCTTCGACAGGTGTGCTGGGGGGCCTGGGAGCCGAGGGAGGGGCTGAGCCGTCAGAGCCGACCAGTGGCGCTCGAAGGTTCCCAGGTTGGGGATGTGGGGGCGAGGCGTCGAGCGTAACCAGGGCAGCTCGCCCAGGCCCTGAGCCCTCCTGTATCCCTCGGACTCGAAGGAACGCAGACGGCTACATCGACGCGGAGGAGCTGGCTGAGATTTTCAGGGCCTCCGGGGAGCACGTGACGGACGAGGAGCTCGACTCTCTGATGAAAGACGGGGACAAGAACAACGACGGCCGCATTGACTTCGACGGTGAGGGCCGCGGCAGCTTGGGAAGAGACGGTGGGAGCCACGGGGGGGGGGGGGACTGGTGCCGCTGGGACCCATGCGCTGTCTTTCTCCTTGTGGGCGGGGCTGGGTGTAACCTCACCAAGTTCCTCCTAGTCTCCTGGGGGTTGGTATAGAAGCACTCCACGACTCTGTGCAGTTTATCGATTAATGACCCGGCAGCAGGTTACGGTGGCTCAGGCCTGTAAAATCCTAGCACGTTGGGAGGATGCGCCGGGAGGATTGCTTGAGGACAGTTGTTTGAGACCAGCCTGGGCAACATAGTGAGATCCTGTCTTTACAAAAAATAAAATAAGCCAGGCGTGGTGGCAGGCCTGTGATCCTAGTTGTTCCAGGGGCTGAGGTGGGAGGATCACTTGAGCCCAGGAGGTCCAGGCTGCAGTGAGCTATGATTGTGCCACTGCACTCTAGCCTGGGCGACAGGCCTGGGCGACAGATCTTGGCAACAGAGCAAGACCCTGTCTCAACAAAAACAAAAAACAAGGCCAGGTGCAGTGGCTCACGCCTATAATCCCAGCAGTTTGGGAGGCAGAGGTGGGCGGATCACGAGGTCAGGAGATCGAGACCATCCTGGCTAACACAGTGAAACCCCATCTCTACTAAAAATACAAAAAATTAGCCGGGCGTGGTGGCATGCACCTGTAGTCCCAGCTACTCAGGAGGCTGAGGCAGGAGAATCGCTTGAACCTGAGAGGCAGAGGTTGCAGTGAGCTGAGATCGTGCCGCCGCACTCCAGCCTGGGTGACAGAGCCAGACTCCATCTCAAAACAAACAAACAAACAAAAACATAAAACAAACAAAAAAGTCATCCCCTCTGAATGGTTGGAGCCCTGGCCTGGCCTTTGCATTCCCAGGTGGGACCTGTGACCCTCTCCCTCTCCTTTCCCCGCAGAGTTCCTGAAGATGATGGAGGGCGTGCAGTAAGGAGTGGACAGTCGCCTCTACCAAGATCGCGCATCCCTAAGGCCTGGGAGACTCCGCCCCACCGAGTCCCCACCAGGGAAGTGCGACCCCTCGTGGGTCTTTTGGAAGGAATAAAAGCAAATGTTCCAAAACTAGCCTGAATGAGGGGAGAACCAGGGACAGCAGGTCTCAAGGGCTGTGGTCCAGGGCGCCATCCCGGCTGGCACCACCGGGAGCACCCTTGGGGATCCCCGGGAGAGGTGGTCAAAGCAGTGGATGTGGAAGGGAGCTGGGTCCCAGAGCCTGAGGCGGTGGCTGTGAGTGCCCAAGTCCAGGCATCACCAGCACAGTCTGAGCGTTCTCGGCTGCCTCCTGACAGCTGGCGCAGGCGTGGGCAACTTGGAGGATGGGCGGTGGCGGTGGCTGGGTGGTGGCGGACAGGAGGCCACAGGTGCCTGAGCTGAGTCAGGGTGAGCTGGTGGACTACGGAGGGGTCCCCAGAGGGCAGGTAGGGTGAGGGGGTGGCAGGAGGCCACCCCCATCAGAGGGGAGGAGCAGGGGAGCTCCCTCACTTCCCCATGTCCATCTTTTCTGGAACATTTTGGTCTTGGGTGTTGTAGCTGCCACCTTCTGCAGGCTCCCTAGCTGGGGAGTAGGTGCTCATCCATGCCAGGCAGCATTGTTTCTGCTTGACCTCCTACTTCCTCTGTTCTTCCAAGTGCTTACTCCTTGCTTCCTGCTGGTGGTGGTAGGGGTCGGTGGAGGTATCCACAAAGGAGATTCTGATCTCATTTGACCCCAGATCCCTGCCTCCACCCGGTCTCTGCCAGTGTGCTCTACAGAGGGCCATCAGCACCAGGGAGCTAAAATATCTGACCTGGCCACTGCCCTGTTGAAAGTACTTCAAGGCTCCTCACTGCTTCTAGAATGAGATCCAAATTCCTTCCCTCCGTTCCTTCCTCCCTCCCTCCCTTCCTTCCCATAGTCTTCACAGGACTGCAGCCACACTGGGCAATTTATTCCTGATATGGACCTCAGGTACATTTTCAAGCCCTTGGGACTTTACACATGCTGTTTGCCCTCTCTGGAATGCCCTTGTCCTTCTTATAAGCTGGCAGATTCTTCAACCTACAAGACTCAGCTCAGATACCATCTCCCCCCTTGAACCTTGCCCTCACTGGCTATTTGCTCCCATAGCAATTTGTATACAATGGGTATCAGATCACAGCTGATTAAGTGGAGGGAGTAGTTTAGCTTTAGAGTCAGACTGCCTGAGTGTGAGTGCTCACTGCCTGTGACAAACTAAACCACTCTGTTCCTCAGTTTCCTCATCTGTAAAATGGGGATAATGATAGTACACTCAGGGTTGTGAGAAGTTAGTGTGTGCAAAGTGCTCACAGCAGTGCCTGGAACATAGCAAGCATTTTTTTTTTTTTTTTTAAACACAGTTTTGCTCTTGTCACCCAGGCTGGAGTGCAGTGGCATGATCCCGGCTCACTGCAACCTCCGCCTCCTGGGTTCAAGCGATTCTCCTGCCTCAGCCTCCTGAGCAGCTGGGATTACAGGCACCTATGCCATGCCTGGCTACTTTTTGTATTTTTAGTAGAGACTAGGTTTCGCCATGTTGGCCAGGTTGGTTTTGAACTTCTGACCTTAGGTGATCCGCCGCCTAGGTCTCCCAAAGTGCTGGAATTATAGACTTGAGCCACCATGCCCGGGCTTCTGTTTGGTTTTTTAAATGAGACAGGGTCTTGCTCTGTTGCCCAGGCTGGAGTGCAGTGAGTGATCACAGCTCACTGCAGCCTTGACCTTCTGGACTCAAGTGGTCTTCCTATCTTAGCCTCCTGAGTAGCTGGGACTACAGACATGTGATCTCCCGACTCCCCCACTAGTTGTTTTAATTTTCAGCAGAGATGGGGTCTCACTATGTTGCCCAGGCTGGTTGCAAATTCCTGAGCTCAAGGGATCATCTCATCTCGGCCTCCCAAAGTGTTAGGATTATAGACCTGAGCCACTGCGCCCAGCCGCTATTGTCACCTTACTCATTGCTTGAGTTCTTCCTCTCCATCTGTCTTTTTCTCTTCTTCCTTTTTTGTCCCATTCATATGTTTTTCCGTTTTTATTTCCAGCCAGGATCCGTGCTGGGGTTTGGTAATCATTACTATTTGCTGAGTGCCTACTGTGTACTGTGGCTTACAGACATTGTCTCATTCACTCACTTAACATCCCTAGAGGCAGGTGCTTTTATCAGCCCCATTTTATAGTCGGAAAACTCAGGCCTAGGGAGGTGAAGTACATAGGCACCCAGATAATAACCTAGGTGGTATCGCTATGTGCTGTGTGGTGTGCACAGGAGCAAGGCTCTTAACTCTGATGCCATCTACCTGTTATTGGTTCTACCTGGATATCTTTTTTGTTTTTTTGAAATATACACATATTTTCAAGTAGAGATAGAGGTTGTGGCTCATGCCTGTAATCCCAGCACTTTGGGAGGCCGAGGCAGGTGGATCACTTGAGGCCAGGAGTTTGAGACCAGCCTGGCCAACATGGAAAAAACCCCCTCTCTACTAAAAATATAAAAATTAGCTGGGCGCACGCTTGTAATCTTAGCTACTCGAGAGGCTGAGGCAAGAGAATCGCTGGTACCCAAGAGGTGGAGGTTGCATTGAGCCAATATTGCACTACTGTGCTCCAGCCTGGGTGAGAGTGAGACTCTGTCTTAAAAAATAAATAAAATAAAATAAGATAATAAAATAAATGGAGTTTCACCATGTTGCCCAGGCTGGTCTTGAACACCTGTGCTCAAGCAATCTGCCCACTCCAGCCCCCTAAAGTGCTGTGATTACAGGTGTGATCCACCATGCCTGACCCTATCTGGATGTCTTGAGCACTTCGAGCTTGTCCTGTCCTAATCTGATGAGTTCCCCTCCCCCTCCATCTTGTCCTCCTGTGTTTTCCTTTCTTTTCTTTTCTTTTCTTTTTTTTTTTTTTTGAGACTGAGTCTCACTCTATCGCCCAGGCTGAAGTGCAGTGGCACAGTCATAGCTCACCGCAGCCTCAAATTCCTAGGTGCAAGTGATCCTGTCCCCTTAGCCCCTGGTTATTTTATTTTTTGTAGAGATGAGGTCTCGCTTTGTTACCCAGGGTAGCGTAAGTATCTTCACTTGATCTTAGCCAAAGGGCTGAGTAGCGATTAGCCCAAGTATCTTAATATGGCCTTCCAGCCCATCATGACCTGACATTGATGTGACTTCCCCATCCTGTAGTCCTCTCTCTCTCTTTTTTTTTCTTTGAGATAGAGTTCCACACTTGTCACCTGGGCTGTAGCGCAGTGGCACGATCTTGGCTCACTGTAACCTCTGCCTGCTGGGTTCAAGAGATTCTCCCGCCTCAGCCTCCTGAGTAGCTGGGACTACAGGAACCTGCCAGCATGCCTGGCTGTTTTTTCTATTTTTAGTAGAGTTGGGTTTTCTCCATGTTGGCCAGCATGGTCTTGAACTCCATACCTCAGGTGATCTGCTCTCCTCAGCCTCGCAAAGTGCTGAGATTACAGGCGCGAGCCACCATGCCCAGCTCTGTATTCCTCTCCTTACCATACTCCTGAACTTCTTGCTATCCAAGGAATGTGCATCTCCCTTAGGGCTCAATTCCCTTCTCCAAAAACCTTTCCCTAACCCTCCTATTCTATTAGGTGCCCCATCTATGAACTTTCATAGCATGTGAGTTCTGCACCATTAATTGAGTGCTTATTATGTGCCAGGCATTGTTCTAAGGTCCTTCCACTGTCTTATGAGGTAGGTACTAGTATTATTTTCATTTTATGGAGAGGTTAAATGTAACTGCCTAGGTGCTTACGGGCAACATGGAGGCAGAGCCAGGATCTGAAACAGTTCTACCCACCTGGTCTGAGCTCTTTTTTTTGAGACAGAGTCTTGCTCTTATTGCCCAGGCTGGAGTGGTACAATGGGCGATCTTGGCTCACTACTATCTCTGCTGCCCAGGTTCAAGTGATTCTCCTGCCTCAGCCTCCAGAGTAGCTAGGATTACAGACACCCGCACCATGCCCAGCCAATTTTTTGTATTTTTAGTAGAGACAGGGTTTCACCATGTTGGCCAGGCGGGTCTCGAACTCCTCATCTCAGGTGATCCCACCTCGGCCTCCCAAAGTGCTGGGATTACAGGCGCGAGCCACTGCGCAGGCCCTGGTCTGAGCTCTTAATCACTGTATGGCACTTATTCCCTGTGTTGACAGGCCTGTCTATCCCCTAAACTCCAGCCTCTCTAAGGGCTGTGTCCTTTTCCATTTTGTCCCCAGCCCCAAGCAGAGGGCCTTTATCTTGTAGGAATTCAATAAAATGGGAATCATAATCAGAAATTCAAATACTTTCTGACCAGGCTGCTTCTTGTTGCAAGTGCCAGAAATCTAAATCAAACGGACTTAAACCAAAAAGGGATTTGTTGGTTCATGGAACTGGGATGCCAAAGCATGAGCTGGAGGCCAGAGTCTCAGTTAATGTCATCTCTCCCAGTACCAGCTATTTGTCTCTGCTTGGCTTTCTTCCATCTGCAGCAGGCTTCCCCAGCAGCTGAAACTGACTCCCTTCTCTTTTAGCAACCCCATTAGTAAAATAACTTTACCAGTGATTAATTCCAGAGAACACCGATCGGATCCAAGCTACAGTTTAGACCTGTGACTGGGCCAAGGTAGGCCATGTGGCCATGTAGGGTACCAACCATGATCAAGGACCACATGGCAGACAAAAACACATCCACCACAGTTACCATTTGAAACATTTCTTTTAGAGCTAAGGTCTTACTGTGCTGCCTAGGCTGGAGTGCAGTGGTATAATCATAGCTTAGTATAACCTTGAATTCCTGGCCCCAAGTGATCCTCCCCTCTTGGCCTCCCAAGATGTTGAGACTGGTAATGTGAACCACCATGCCCAGCGAGCGTTTATTTATTTTTCTTTTAAAATTTATTATTTGAGAAGGGGTCTTACTGTGTTGCCCAGGCTGGGCTTGAACTCCTAAACTCAAGTAATCCTCCTGCCTCCATCTCCCAAAGTGCTAGGATTACAGGCAGTGAGCCACCATACCTGGCCCTGGCCAGCATTTATTAACAAATTTAGTGCCAGGTTCTGAGCTCTGCTTTTCTCCAGTATTTGTTAACCTGGTGATTTTCAAACTTGGGAGAGCCTCAAAACCTGGAGGGCATTTTGGGGTCAAGAATTTGCCTAACAAGTTCCAGGTGATGCTGATGCTGCTGGAAAGACTAATTCTAAGAGTATTGCTCTTTTCGTTTTTTTGAGTTTCGCTCTTGTTGCCCAGGCTAGAATGCAATGGCACAATCTTGGCTCACTGCAACCTCCGCCTCCTGGGTTCAAGTGATTCTCTTGCCTCAGCCTCCCAAGTAGCTGGGATTACAGGCATGCACCACCATGCTTGGTTTATTTTTGTATTTTTAGTAGAGACGGGGTTTCTCCACATTGGTCAGGCTGGTCTTGAACTCTCAACCTCAGGTAATCTGCCTGCCTTGGCCTCCCAAAGTGCTGGGATTACAGGTGCAAGCCACTGCGCTCAGCCCATTGCTCTAAATTTTATTCTTAATCAGACCGCAGCAATGACATCACTTGGAAACTACCATTTAGAAACTAAAATAAATTGACGGAACCTTAGGCTCCATTTCAGACCTACTGAAAAGATTTTAATTTTATAAGATCCCAAGTGTTTTTTGTATGCACATTAGATTAAAAGACCTAAGAGGAGAGAGCTAAGAGCACAACTGTAGACGTGAACGGACCCAACTTCCTATCCCAATACCCGCTCCTCAGGCCTGCACAAGCAACCAGCTAACACACCTGAAGGAGTTGGGTGCAAGATTGGAGCACATCTGGGTAATGCCCTTTACCTTGGAGATCTTCCTGAAGGGCTTTGGCGGGGGCGGGCGTGGGGAGCCCTGTCACTTCAGCCTACTCTTCCCCCTGCCTACCCTTGCAGGAACCCAGCTGGTCAGCAGGGGTGTTTCCTCCTATGGGTTCAAAGGCTGGAGACTTCATCAGGCCAGGGGAAAGAGGCAGCCCAAGGGGCTGGGGGCTTGCTGGTGGATATGCAGCAGGAGGTGAATGTACCCCCTTGGAGATGGAGCTCCACAGGGGACCTGGGCTAAATCCTGGAGACCAGAGGTCAGCTCTGAGAGTCCTACAAAGTGAAGGGCCTTTTTTTCGTGGCTGTCTCCCCAGGCCCTGGACCTGCTTAGGGTTACCTGAGGATTCTTCAGGGCAGAACATGGGTGGCTGATCCTCCTCGACACACACGCTTGTTCCTTCTACAGCTATAGGAGTGGGTTTCAGCCTAAGGTCTGGCTCAGCCTTATCTGCAACACAGCTGGGGGAGCTCCAACATTCACTAGCATTGCCAGTACACATCACCAACGGCATAGACAGAGGCATTATTATGACGCTCATTTTATAGCTGAAGAAACAGATGTGGAGTCATAAAATAACTAAGGTACAAGGGAATAAATCCTTGTCACCCCACTTTCTGGCCCCACATCCTTAAGTCCCAACTCTGCCTACCCTGAATACCTCCAACCCTAGTGTAACTGCAAGGTACAACTTGTCTAAAAAAATGACCAAAATGCATTTATTTAATATACATCACAAGGGCTCAACCGAGGCTTAATTTAAAAGACAAAACAAAACAAAAATAATACCACAGCTCAAGATACAGAGTCCTATACAGAAATCACAAAAAGGACAGACCATCTAAGGAAAAATGAAAAAGATGACACAAGGACAGGCTGGGCAGCCTGGGTCAGGGCTCCTGGCTGGTGACCTGCTTTAAGTAGGTTTCTTGCAGGTACTTCTTAAAAGCCGTGGGGGGTTTTCAGAGCTCGGCAGCATGCAGGTTCAAAGGGCTATCGATGTTGGGTTCTCCTCGCAGGCTGTGGATGGAGAGCAGGATAGTCCTGACATCATACAGGGCAGACCACTTGTCCTTCAGGATGTCCAGGCAGATGTTACT
>CAUYLG010006984.1:0-14622 GCA_963573385.1 Cacajao melanocephalus | reverse complement strand
CACCTTGGCCTCCCAAAGTGCTGGGATTAGAGGCATGAGTCACTGCGCCTGTCCACCCTTTCCTTTTTCACTTCCTTTTCTTTCTTTCTTTGTCTTTTTTTTTTTTTTTTTTGGACAGGATGTCACTCTATTACCCAGGCTGGAGTGTAGTGGCATGATCTTGGCTCACTGCAACCTCTGCCTCCCTGGTTCAAGCAATTCTCATACCTCAGCCTCCCAAGTAGCTGGGACTGCAGGCACATGCCACCATGCCTGGCTAATTTTTGTATTTTTAGTAGAGATGAGGTTTCACCATATTGATCAGGCTGGTATCAAACTTCTGACATCAAGTGATACGCCCATCTTGGCCTCCCAAAGCACTAGGATTAGAGGCATAAGCCACCACGCCCAGCCTCCTTTTTCACTTCCTACCTTCCTCCCCACCTCTGGGTGCACCCTCCTCTGAACTCAATCTGCATTCCTATCTGCTGGCCACTTACCAGCCAGTCCCTTCATCTGCAATGCGCTTTACTCACCTAGAAAGCTCACATCAAAAGTCGCCTCTTTCGGGATATCTTTCAAGTTCTCCTCTCTGGTCCCTTGGCCCTTTGCAGGTACCCTTTTTCCTGTGCAAGTCACATGACAATGTGAGGGGTTTTTTTTCCCCCGTATCTGGAGCCTGCCTGGTGGACTCACGGTCCATTTGTGGAAACATGCATTTCCCTCTCCTCCACTTCCCCTCCTTCATGATCCATGCTTTATGCAGCCTCTCCAAAGCATGCAGAACAAGCTAAGAACAGGTAGACAAGCCTGCAGACCTTTCTTTTCCTTTTTTTTTTTTTTTTTTTGAGACGGAATCTTGCTCTGTTGCTCAGGCTAGAGTGCAGTGGTATAATCTCAGCTCACTGCACCCTCTGCCTCCTGGGTTGAAGCAATTCTCAGCTTCAGCCTCCTGAGAAGCTGGGATTACAGGCACGTGCCACCATGTCCGGCTCATTTTTCGTATTTTTAGTAGAGATGGGGTTTCACCATCTTGGCCAGGCTGATCTTGAACTCCTAACCTCGTGATCCACCCACCTCTGCCTCCCAAAGTGCTGGGATTACAGGCATGAGCCACCGTGCCTGGCGGCCTGCAGACCTTTCAAAGAAGTGAGGTGGCTTGGGAAGTAAGAGAAGACCAGGAGATAGGGGCTCCTAAAAAGCAAGCAAGAGATTACCGAGGGGTCCCCACAGCTCTAGCACACAGCAGCTGCACAACAATGCGCTGGAATTACTGAGGGACATTATGTGCTTGATGGGGGACAGGGAATGCTTGTGCAAGCCGCCAAGGATCATGCTGTGCCAGTTGTGATCAGATATACTATCCTTTTGCCAAGGTAAAAGGACTTCCCTACTAAATCCCTTACTTTCCACTTTGTTTAAAACGAGTTTAACACCAAGAGAATAGTTTGTCTCTATGTGCTTATTTCTAGTCTTCCTGCTCAACCATGAGCTGTAATAAACACACTCAGACCCATCTAGCCTAAAATTGAGAAGGGGAGGTTCTCACTCCTCGAGAGAGAATTGCTGAAAGGGTGGTCCTCATACAGTCTGGGGTCATACCCCCAAGGGCTGGTTTTATATTTGAAAGCAGGCAGTGGGACTCTGACCTTTGCAGAGATAGGAGGGACACCTTCCTACCCAGAGAGGCCAAAAGAGCACAGGACAGCCAGGCCGAGGGCAGTGAAGCTTGCGTCCAAGAACTGGCCCGTTCCCCAGCCACCCCTGTGCCTATTTAGGACTCGCATGTAGCCGTACTTCTCCTCACCCACACTCAGGCCCCAGGCTCCCAACTGACCAAAGCCTGCAAGTGTAAGTGTCCAGAGCATGGGTCCCTGACAACACCCCCTGCCCTGCTCTTCACCAGCTGTGGTCACTACTTATGACATTTTGTTCCGAGTTCATCTGAAAGAAATGTCACTTCTAGGATAGAAAGAAGACAGGCCAGGCGTGGTGGTTCTGCCAAAACCCCAGCACTTTGGGAGGCCAAGGCAGGAGCATTGCCTGAGGCCAGGAGTTGGAGACCAGGATAGGCAACACTGTGAGAAACACTGTGAGACCCCTATCTCCCTGACACACACACACACACACACACACACACACACACACACACACACACTCTAGCTGGGCGTGGTGGTGCATGCCTGTAGTCCCAGCTACTTGAGGCTGAGGTGGGAGAACCCTTTAGCCTGTGAGGTCGAGGGTGTGGTGAGTCGTGATGGTGCCACTGCACTCCAGTCTGGGCGACAGAGACCCTGTCTCAAAAACAAAAACAGAAAGGAAGAGAGAAATTCTCTACATGGCTAGAAGAGAATAACCGGGCCCCTAAGCTTCGCGCCACGCGTGGCTAAAGGGCGAGTTAAACCCAGGAGAGTGACCAAGGGGACCTCAAGGCGTTCCCTTGGGATAAGGTGTGCTTAAAACAGCTATGTTTTTCCTGAAAGCGCAAGGCGGAGGCTCCGCCACAAGGACTGCACTGCTGCCCTCGGGCAGGCAAAGCTAGGGCTCGCGTTATCAGTCCCACTCACAAGTGGGAACTCTTTAACTGAGGGATGCGAAGTGACAGCCCCAATATTGCACAGATGGTGCTGAGGCCAAGCGACGTCAGGAACCCAGAAGTCAGGATCTAGTCTGACGCAGACCTGCAGGAGGCGAGCGGTACGGACGCGTTCCGCCGGGCACCGGTGCCTTCGCCTCTCTACGCCCGGCCGGGGCCCCTGGGTCCGGAGCCTCCCAGACCAAGAATCTGCTCCGGGGTTCGGCTCCCAGGGACTTCCGGGAGCAGCTGGCCCCGCCCCAGGGCTCCTTCGGGCCCCGTGATTGGCACCGCGGGCCGGGGGCGGGGCTTGGGCGGGTCCGGAGCGCCGAGCGAGCGTGATGGCGTCAGGAGCCGCGGGCGCCGCTTCCTGTTGTCAGTGGCGGAGAAGCCGCCTCCTCTGCTCGGAGGCTGAGGGGCTGCTGCAACCGGGAGCGCCCCCCGCCTCGCTCCCTTTTCCGTTTGGTGAGTTAGGGGGTCAAGAGGCGGGAAGGGCGGCGGAGGGGCGGTGGAGCCGTGCCGCGAGCGGGCGGGTGGGCCTCCCGCGATCCCCAGCCCTGGTTGCCCTGAGACTGCCCGGCTTCAGAGCCCTCAGCCCTGCCCAGCCCGCGCCCTCCCGGTTCTCACCCAGCCTTTCCCCCGCACCGCCGCTGCGCGCCCGTCCGCCCCGTCTGTTCCACCCGAAGCCCGCGCCCGCATCCCCTCACCAGCGGTCTTGCGTAAATGCAGCTTCACTCGTGACCCCACTTTACCCCAGTTCCGACCCCGATCTCGGCCACGTCCTTTCGCCTCGGCCTGACACACCTCGTCCTCTCTCCCGACCCCTCTGGTAACCCCGATGCTCCGCGCTCACCTCCCCGAGACCCAGTATTCGGGTTTCCCCTTTTCTGGCTCAGCCTTCTTATCCCAGTCACCCCCATCACCTGTCCAGCTCCCCAAGGTCTGCTGATCCCAAACACTCTACCTCTGTCCCCTCTCATCTAAGGCCCTCCCCCAAAGTAGGTGCCCTGTTGAGCTCACCGCTTTCTTCCGGATAACTCCGATCTCAGCCTTATTCCAAGCCTTAACTGCGTCTTCTCGTCTTAGTCTCCTAGCCCACTGTATACTCCCTTTCCGACTCCTGCGGTCCTGAGGACACCCATCCCTAAGTCTTTGCTAAACTGTCCTGAACTCTTGCTGCCTCCTTTCCTACCACCCTCACCCAATCTTGTTAAAAATGACATCTCCATGTCCTTTCACCCTCCCTGACCCCACCGCAGCTCTTCACCCCAACTCTGCGTCCATTCCTTTCCTCGACCCAACTCCCATTCAATCTGAGAACTTGGTGCAGAGTCTCCTGCCAACTCCACCAACTGCCCCTCAATAGCCAAATGTAGGTGCTCACTCAGACCGGCGGTTAGCGACTGAGCAGCGTGATTGTTGGCCTAGGGCCTCAGGTGGTAAACGAGGTTGGAGGAGCAGTGGGCTCTCCCCAAATTGTGGATTGGGCCGGAGGGTTTTCCTGGCGTCTGATCTCCTGTACCTGTCCGCAGCGACTGTGTTTCTGGCATTCATATTAAATGACTTGTGCTGGCTGCTGGAATGGTAGGTATCATTCAAATACCTGGAAGGTGAGAGATGGCCACTCACTCAGCTCACTTAGCATAGGATGATGGAAGCTATCGCTTCCTTCTGGCTGCTGTTCTGGCCCTGGAGAGCCTCTGGGAGGTTTTTAAAGGGTCCTAAAGAACATTGTCTCTGCTGTGGTCACAGACCATTGTCCATGTTCCTTTTTCTGGCCCTTGTAAGGGCCTCTCCCTGCCAGAGCTGATGGCAGATCAATCCTGATGCTGAATTCAGGGGACCCGATGGGTGCCAGAGGCAGTGTTCCCTGTTGTGAAGAGTATAGGTGAGTAGGTCCTAGGGAGGCTGAGGCCTAGGTAGGTACAGAGGCTCTTGAATTGCTTTCTTTTCTTGCAAGTGCTGGCTCATTGACTTGTGGCCATTTGGATTCCATGAACACAGGGAACCACATTATCTCAGATTAGCTGAGGCAGAAGGACATTCCAGAGGCACCCAAGTCCCATGCTCAGCATTTATATTTTCCTGATGGCTTTTGGGGACACATTTTCTCTGAATCCTGAGGACCCAGCATCAGATGGGTGGGCCATTTGAGCACAGTTTTAAAGGGTCCTAAAGAACATTGTCTCTGCTTGCCTTTTATAGTCTTACTCCTTTGAAAACTAAATGCTGTTTACCTTCAATGCCCTTCCATTCATATGCAGGATATTTCAGTTGTTTTCAGCCTTATTGGCAGCTTGGCTTAATGGAAGGAGGTCCACAGTGGCCCAAGCACTTAAGAGTTACATACCCCAACTTCCCAGTGTGTGAAATGGAGATACTTGCCCTGTGCCTTGTTTTTAGTTTATTAATCGGTTCATTCAACAGCTTATTTTCTGAGCACCAGTGTGTGCCAAGCACTGTTCTAGGTACAATGGTGACTGGGTCAGGCAACTTTCCTGTTTTCATTCATTCAGAGTTTGGTCCTTGTTAGAATCCTCTGGGGTCTGGGACAAGAATATAGGGAAGATAGGTGTTATTGGATGGAAGGAAGGAGGGGGAAAGAAAGATTCCCAGTGTTCACTGACTCCAGTTCTGCCCTCATCCACTAGCCCTGAGTCTGGGAATCACAAGCTACAAGTTTCTCACCCTTCATCTGGTATTTAATTGCTTCAAAGCTCCAACCCCCCACTACCCCACCTGTCACAGAAATCCAGCTTTCTTCAGGTGGACAGAGGTGCTATTTCCTCAGTCAGCACTCACATGCCTGAAGGATCAGCTGCCTTTCTGAATCAGAAGATGACTTTGTCATTCTTTTCCAATTGAAAAAACATGACTCATCAATTGGTACAGCAGCTGGATGGCTTAAAACCAGGCAGTGGCCCTGAACAGCCAGGTACACAATTCAGGCAGTGGTGAGAAGGCCGTGAGGAGTGGCTGAGAAGTCCCTCAAGAGAAGAGGCTGCTGTTCACTGATAGTGGAGTGTTTTGAGAGTGGTGAAGCCAGGTTATATCTTTCTTCTTTTAATGTAAGTCTCATCTAAGTAATTCTCTTTTTTTCTTCCTTGATATCTGTAGGAAGTGAAATTGGACATATAGAGAAGGCCAGGCGGTGTAATGAAGGAAACCAGCCGGAACTGTTCCTTCCTGTGTTGGAATATTTAAGAAAGTATAGCTCTGAGACTTTGGGAGCATTGGTAGGACCTGGGTTCGGCTGGTTGGGGCTATAAATCTGATCGGCAGAACTGTTTCTTGTTGGTTTTAGACCTTCTGTGATAAAATGGAGCTTCCAAGTACCTCTGAAGAGGAAGTAATAGTTTGCCTGAAATTCTCTGAGCCAAAGACCTGAGGCCGTTTGGTCCAGGGAAAGATGCAGGAGTTGGGATGAAGAAACCAGAGAGTTCTGTCCCTTACCTGAGGCCCATTGCTACTGAACCTCAGTTTTGCCCATGACCCATGACATAGTCCCGGGAGGTCCCGAGAACAGGTGGCCAGGGTGATTGGGTTACAGCTTGGTTTTATCCAAGGTTCTGGCAGAAATTACAGGCAAAGACATAAATTAGTACACGTAAGGTATACATTGGTAGGGGCAGGGTAAGGTGAGTTAAAAGATTTCCTGATTGGCAATTGGTTGAAAGAATTAAACTTTGCCCAAAGAGCTGAAGTCAGCGGAGAGAAATGCTTGGGGTTAAGATAAGGTGGGTTGTGGAAGCCAAGGTGGAGATGAAGCCTTCAGGTAACAGGCTCCAGAGAGAATAGATAGTACATGTATTTTATCAGACCCTAAAAGGTGTGGGACTCTTAGTTAAATCTCTCCTAGATCAGTAAAAGGCCTAGAAAGGGAAGGGAATCTCTGCAGGATATAAATTTTCCCCACAAGAGATGGCTTTGCAGGGCCATTCCAAAATATGTCAAATAAACATATTTGGGAGTAAAATGCTTTGATTTCCTTTAGAGCCAGTTATCTCTCATGTGATGTTAGACCAGAGTCAGGTTGGAGTTGGTATCTTCATTGCTAAGAGTCTGTCCTGTGAGTCTTAGGATTCTGTTTTAATGTTAATGCTGGTCAGTTGTGTCTAAGCTCCAGAAGGGAGAGGCTATCACGAGGCATGGCCCATGCCCCACTTCCTGTCATGGCCTGAACTAAGTTTTTAAGTTTTTTCAAAATCCCTTTGGCCAAGAGGGAATCCATTCAGGCAGTTGGGGGATGTAGAATTTTATTTTTGGTTTACAGCACTCACTCAGGAATTGGGGTTTTTCTAGGGCTGGGTTGGCTTCCTCCTGGAGGCTGGTGGTAGAGTCAGGCCGCTTATCAGCCCTGGGACCTCAGGAACTTCCTTGACCTGGGTCAGCTGCCTTTCCTTATCTGTCAGGTGGAGATAATAAAACAGCACTTCTAGGGTGTTTAGGAGGGCTCTCAATTAGGCAATATAAGTAAAGAGAGCCTTGGTTTTGTTAACTTCTTTGTGCCATTATTTTTTGAGAGCCCAGACAGCCATCCCTTTCCTGGTGTTCCCCTGATGCTCAGCCGGGCATTCGCTAGAGCTTTGTTTAGATGTGAATGTGCCTGCCTAGCCTAGGTCTGCCCAAGTTGCTGGGATGGGGCCACCAGCCAGCAGCCCCCTCAGGCTCAGGCCAAAGTCCTCACCCCACCCCACCCACTCCCAGGGGGAAGCCGGCAGCCCTGAGGGATTGAACCACTCACTGACTTCAACTCTTCCTGCATACTCATTTGGACATGGCATTCTTGATCTGTAGATTTAGGTGGTCACATCTGCTGGGATGACAGACACCAGGTACAGGTACATATCAGGCCCTGTGACAGGCGTTTTACACATTCTCCATCTAAGAGGTCTGCGCATGCCTACCTGGTTAGTAGCAGATTGCGAAGAGACTTTGTGATTGTCGCGATTAGACATGCCCCTGTATGCCACTCAAGCCAGACCCTTGAAGCCCAAAGGAGATGTGTACAAGGGAGCCCTTCCCTTTCAAAGCCATTCCAGTTGTACTTTTTACTGCTGAGCTGGCAGACATTGGACTGGGACAAGAGTGAGGGGTGGGGGCAGGGTGTTGCAGGACCCAGCCCCTGAATGTGACTTGTAAGCCCCTGCTTCCTGGTCCCGGTGGGTTCCTTCAACCTTCAGCTGTATCCTCCCCCTTGAGCCCACAGCTCTGTATCTGCATCAGCCTGTCGTTCCCTGCTTACAGGTTTCGATCCTACAGGGCCCTGGCTTTCCAGGCAGCATTTGATGTGAATTGCCTTTACCACCTACTCCTTGGGGTGGACCCACCCACTCCTTGAGGTGGACCCACCCCTGGCACCCAGGACTCCTTGCCTCCTAAGGACTGAGCCCTCTGGGCTCTCCTTCCTTCAAATCCACTCTCAGTTTTCACTTTTGTGTTGAGTGAGAGGGGCTGACCTCCTATTGCTTGCTGGGAATGGACTCTGTCTGGTGGAGAGCTGGCCGCCCGTTCATCTGGCTGCCATCTGTCTCCTCAGGTGTTATATGATTCTCTGAGGGAGCAGCTGTGTGAGTGGAGATGCTCTCAGTGGTGGAGAATGGACTGGACCCCCGGGCTGCCATCCCGGTAGGTGGGTGAGAGAGGATCGAGGATGGGGAAGGGCTGCAGGGGACGGTCATTTCTTTGGCTTGGCTCACTTTGAAATGAATGGACACTGCCCTGCAAGAGAGGCCAGGTAGAGGAAAAAGTTACAACACAAGCAGGCTCCGAGGAGACCCTGTCCTTTCTAGATCACCTTATTGGTGGTAAGATGGGAATTTACAAAAAGCAGTGGGAATTTAAGATCGGTTACTTGAAGACCAAGGATTTCCATTCAGCCCTGTGCCCTTAGGCCATGATTTGGTCACAGTCTGGCCAGTGCATTGAATTGGTGGGAAACAGATATTCCCAGGCACTAGTTTGTTGTTTCAGTAATGGGGGTAAGTTGGTTAACGTACATGTATCTGAACATTTACCATTTTCTAGAATTTTCTAAATGTAATTATTTATGACCATTTCACCAGAGCCCCCTAGGACTCTCTCTTGGAGAGCCCTTTGCATCCTTCTGGGATGTCTCAGGCACTCTGTGGATGGAGCTGTCAGTTCCCTTGGAGAGGCAGAAAGTCAGGTAGCTTTGGGGCTGGTCTCTTAGCAGCATCCTGAGGTCACTTTCTGGGAGAGGCCAGGATTTCCCTTTCCTCCTCACTGCTGCTTCCCAGCTCAGAGAACTCTCTGCTTGAAAGGAACTGTAGCCCCCAGAGCTGTGCCTTTCCCCTCCTGGCCGCAGGAGAGTCCAGCTCCACCTGTCTCCCAGCTGGCTTTCATGCAGAGGCTCTTCCTTCCCCTCCGCACCCCCACTTTACCACCCCAGTACTGGCTGAATCCCGCCCCAGGACCCTCCAGAGCTAGGGCAGAACCCTGGCCAACTCCGCCTTTTAACAGCAGCTGCATAAACTGACTCCATGACGGTGTGCGTTTCTTGAGGGTATGCCGTATTTCTCTCTGTATACCCTAACCCAAAACCTAGTAGGCACAGTTGAACGAAGTGTGTATGTACTTTTTTGAGATAATATACTAATAACATCTTGCATTGAAAAGAACATTTAACATCAGACTTTTTCCAGATTAAAAACTTTTGAGGTTCAAAGGATACTATTAAGAAAATGAAAAGACAACCCACAAAATGGGAGATAACATTTGCAAATCAAATATCTGATAAGGGTCTAGTATCCAGTACATATAAAGAACACTTATAACTCAATAAAAAGACAAATACTCCAGTTATAAAATGGGTAAAGGATTTGAATAGGCACAGAAGTTATACACATGACCAGTAAAGACGCTCATTATCATTACACATCCGGGAAATGCACATCAAAGCCACAGTGAGCCACTACTTCACACCCACTAGGATGGCTGTCATAGAAAGTCAGTAACTAGTGCTGGCAACAATGTGGAGAGACTGGGACTCATATTGCTGGTGGGAATGTAAAATAGTGCAGCCACTTTGGTTAACAGTTTGGCAGTTTCTTGATGAGTTAAACATAGGGTTGCATATACAATTCCACTCCTAGGTATATACCCAAGAGAACTGGAAATATAAATCCACCCAAAAACTTGTACATGGATGTTCATGGCAGCATTGCCATGTCTATTAACCGATGAATGAATGATAAAATGTGGTATATCTATGCAGTGGAGTATTATCTGGCAATAAAAAGGGATGAAGTACTGATACATGTTTGAAAATATTATACTTTTTGTATTTTTAGTGGAGATGGGTTTCACCATGTTGGCCAGGCTGGTCTCAAACTCCTGACCTCAGATGATCCTCCCGCCTTGGCCTCCCAAAGTGCTGGGATTACAGGTATGAGCCACTGTGCCCAGCCATAAAATCTTCTAAAATTAGATAGTAGTGATGGTTGCATAATTGTGTGAATGTACTAGAAACAATTCAACTATGTACTTTAAATGGGTGCATTTTATGGTATATGAATTATATCTCATTAAAGCTGTTACTTTTTTCAAATTTAACTTTTCAAAGATTATTAACATTTGTTGTTTTGGCTGAAAACAAAATAAAAGATTAAAATATATATCCACAATCACCCAACAATTCAAACCAGTTTTTCTTCAATCCCTTCCAGTCCTTTTCCAAACACTTATGTGATTTTTCACATACTTATAATTATGCTCAATTTTTACTCTATATTTCCAGAAGACTTTATATACATTTTGTGGTGTATTCATTTAACAAACATTTATCGAGTATTTCTATGTGCCAGGCACAGTGCCAAATGTTGACACAAGGATGAATAAAACACTGGTCTTAGTACCACACTCAGGTCTTTTATATACATATTTATGTATTTTTTTCTTTTTTTTTTTCAGACAGGGTCTCGGCTCTGCCGCCCAGGCTGTAGTGCAGTGGCATGATCTTGGCTCACTACAACCTCTGCCTCCTGGGTTCAAGCGATTCTCCTGCCTCAGCCTCCTAAGTAGCTGAGATTACAGGCGCTCACCATCATACCCAGATAATTTTTGCGTTTTAGTAGAGACGGGTTTCATCATGTTTGCCAGGCTGATCCCAAAGTGTTAGGATGACAGGCATGAGCCACCGTGCCCGGCCTCTTTTATAATTTGTCTAGTAGGTTTTCTGGTTTTCAAGGGAAACCACTTTACTAAAAAAAAAAAAAAAAAAGGTAGTCCTGCTCTCAGGAGCAATCTTTATAGTGCTATAGATCAGAAAGCATTATTTCTACTTTAATAGATGAGGAAATTGAGGCTCAGAGAGGTTAAGTGAAATGTCTGAGGAGGCCCATCTACTTACTGATGGCTAGTTCTGAGCCTAGTCCTGTGGCTTCCAGGCCTAGGATCTTTCTTTTCTTTTCCCCACCTCTTTTCTTCCTTTCTTTCTCTCTCTTTTTTTTTTTTTTTTTAAATACAAAGTCTCTGTCACCCAAGGTCGAGTCAGTATCGAGATCTTGGCTCACTGCAGCCTCTGCCTCCTGGATTCAAACATTTCTCCTGCCTCAGCCTCCCCAGGAGCTGGGATGGCAGGCTTGCACTACCATGTCCTGCTAATTTTTTTGTGTTTTTCAGTAGAGAGGGGGTTTCATTATGTTGACCAGGCTGGTCTTGAGCTCCTGACCTTGTGATCCACCTGCCTCGGCCTCCCAAAGTGCTGGTATTGCAGGTGTGAGCCACCACACTCGGCCTTTTCTTTCTTTTTTTGAGACAAAGTCTTGCTATGTTGCCCAGGCTGGAGTACAGTGGTGTGATCACAGCTCACTGCAGCCTTGAACTGGGCTCAAGCAGTTCTCCTGCCTCTAGCGTCCCAAAGTGCTGGGATTACGGGTGTGAGCCACCACACCCAGCCTAGGATCTTTCTTAATGTAAACCGGGCTCCTGATCTCACATTTTTATTGCTGTGGTGGGGAGGGTAGGGGGGGTGGATTGTTTTTGTTTTCCTCTTAGCTTATGGATTCTCTACAGAAACTTGTTTAGGTAAAAAAGCTGGGAAGCCCCACCCTTGTCCTAGATGGGTTTACCCAGGCTCCCATTGCTGCAGCTATGATGGGGCTAAATTTAAATGCAAGATTATGTGGCTCTAAGTTCATGTAAGTTTGGTCTAAAAATCAAAAAGGGTCTACACTGAAGGATATGTAAAACAACAATAACAATAATTATCTCTGGGCAGTGTGTGTGATTTTCCTTTTCTTCTCTATGCTTTATCTTTCTTTGCTATAGTTAAGAATATGCTAATTTTGCGGAAGGAATCTACAGACCTACCTATAGATGTGTGTGCATGTGGTTGCACGTGTATTTGGCAACAGGTAAAGAATTACACGCTAGGGAATCTCCATAGGATTTTCTGCTAAAGACCTGTGTTCTGTTTGGCGTTGCCTAGGTCATCAAGAAGAAGCTGGTGGGATCCGTGAAGGCCTTGCAGAAGCAGTATGTGTCCCTGGACACCGTGGTCACTAGTGAAGACGGAGATGCCAATACCATGTGCAGCGCCCTGGAGGCTGTTTTTATCCATGGCCTGCACGCCAAGCACATCCGAGCTGAGGCCGGAGGAAAAAGGAAGAAAAGTGCCCACCAGAAGCCTCTGCCCCAGCCTGTCTTCTGGCTCCTCCTGAAAGCTGTCACCCACAAGTGAGACTAGCTGAAGAAGTTTTGCTTTGGGGAGGATCAGCAGAGTATGGGACACTTGGCTTTTCCTCCCCAGCTATTCAGGAAACCAACAGAGATGCCCTGTGTTGTAGCATAGAGATAGGGTGAGGTAGGGTTGAAAGTGTCTTCTAGAAAGGTTTATCTCTAGACCAAGCTTCCCAGCCAGTGTGCCAGCAGATCTGGAGACCCTCAGCACTCAGGCAAGAGCCTGTGGCTGCTTTGAGCCCCGGGACTGGTCACCTTTAGCAGGAACAGCCTTTTTGCCACACTGGGGCAGAGTTATGTAGTTATAACAGAGGTTGTGTGGCCTGCGAAGCCTAAAGTATTTACTATCTGGTCCTTTACAGAAAACGTTTGCTGACCCTGCCTTAGATTGTTCGAACATCTGAGTTGTAAATCTTATCTCTTAAGGAGGTATGAGGTTATTTTTATTAAAGACTGGAATCAGGAAGGAGCATATGAATATTTACCCTGAGACACTTATCTCTGGCCTCTGTCTGGGCTTTTGAGCAAGTAGCTGGCACTGTGCCTCTGAGGACCACTGTATGCCACCTTGAGCCCAAGGAAGCCTTGTCAGTCTCTGATCTTCCTTTCCACGCCGACTGCCACTGCCCCATCTCAGGTTCCTCTTCTTTCCTGGGTAACAGTGGCTTTCTAGTTGTCCCCTTATCTCACTCTGTCTTTCCTTGAGTCTGTCATCTGTTCAGCATTTACTGAGCTGAAGCTCCGGGAGCTTACTCACTGAGCCTAGTAGAGTGCAGTCTGTATTCCCATGGGGGAGATAGAAACTTGCAAGGGACTGTGGTAGCTCAGAGGTGGGGCGTGTACATCAGACCGAGGCATTCCAGGACTGAGTTTGGTACACCTGGGGTCTGATCTCATGCAGAACATCTACCCTGCAGTCTGCATGATTGTGGTCAAGTCACTTTTTTTTTTTTTTTTGAGACGGAGTTTCGCTCTTGTTGCCCAGGCTGGAGTGCCATGGCGAGATCTCGGCTCATTACAACCTCCGCCTCCCAGGTTCCGGCAATTCTCCTGCCTCAGCCTCCTGAGTAGCTGGGATTACAGGCATGCACCACCACACCCAGCTAATTTTCTATTTTTAATAGAGAAGAGGTTTCTCCATGTTAGTCAGGCTGGTCTCAAACTCCCGACCTCAGGTGGTCTGCCCACCTTGGCCTCCCAGAGTGCTGGGATTACAGGTGTGAGCCACTGCTCCTGGCCAGTCAAACCAGGCAAGTCACTTTTCTAAATAAAAATCTGTAGCTCCAGGCTCCCAGATACTAGCCTAGAGTCTGATTCACTAGGTTTGGGCTCCAGAATTTGTATCCTGCTCAAGTTCCCCAGGGATTCTGGTGGATGGCCTGGGTGTGGGACCATTCCCCTGTGTTGCCTTATTGGTTTGATATTCAAGACCCTCCCTTTCCTGGTCTTGCAACCAAATCACCCACTCTTCCTCCACGTGCTGTCATTGGCACTCTCCCTAATCCTCTTACAGGGTGTTGATATCCTACCCTTTATGCCTTTTTTCATCAGTCTTTTGTGCCTAAGAGTAGGGACCATGTCTTTACCCCGCATCTTCACCGCTGCAAGGACGTTACACTTAGGGAGCTCTGACAGCATGCCTTGGATGAGCAGATGATGTCCGAGGCCCAGGGGTAGTTGGAATGAACATGGAAATTATCTTTCACAATTCCAGTCTCAAAAGGTTGGGAGTTATAGCTTAATATTTCTATATTTCCTTTAAAACTATATATATGTGTGTATATATACACACACACACACACACACACACACACACACACATATACATATATACATTTCTTTTTTTTTGAGATGGAGTCTCACTCTGTCACCCAGGCTGGAATGCAATAACGCAATATCAGCTCACTACAACTTCCACCTCCCGGGTTCAAGCGATTCTTCTGCCTCAGCCTACTGAGTAGCTGGGATTACAGGCATGTGCCACCACCACACCTGGCAAATTTTTTTTGTATTTTTAGTAGAGACGGGGTTTCACCATGTTGTTCAGGCTGGTCTTGAACTCCTGACCTCGTGATCCGCCCGCCTTGGCCTCCCAAAGTGCTAGGATTACAGGCATGAGCCACCATGCCCCACCATGTGTTTTTAATTCTCTTAATTATATACCTAGGGGTGGAACTGCTGGGTCATATGTACCTCTATGTTTAACTTTTTGAGGAACTACCAAATTGTTTTCTGCAGTAGTTATGTCGTTTTACATTCTCACCACTAATATATACAAGTTATAATTTTTCTACATCTTTGCCAACCCTTGTTATTTTCTGTCTTTTTTATTATAACCATCCCAGTGGGTATAAAGTAGTATCTCA
>CAUYLG010006981.1:0-12282 GCA_963573385.1 Cacajao melanocephalus | reverse complement strand
GGCTGCCTGGTGGTTCCTTGTATATCAGGTGATAAATGTACTCCTTTTTTTTTTTTTTTTTTTTTTTTTTTTGAGCTTGGGTCTCACTCTGTTACCCAGGCTGGAGTACAGTGGGGCGATCTCAGCTCTCTGCAACCCCCCTATCCCGAGGTCAAGCAATTCTCTTGCCTCAGCTTCCTGAGTAGCTGGGACTACAGGTGTGTGCCACCATGCTCAGCTAATTTTTGTATTTTTAGTAGAGATTTTGTATTTATGTTTCGCCTTGTTGGCCCAGGCTGGTCTCGAACTCCTGGGCTCAAGTGATAGGCTCTCGTTGGACTCCCAAAGTGCTGGGATTACAGGCGTGAGCTACCACATCTGACCCATGAACTCTTGGCCATTGAATAAATTGCAAGATAAGGGAAGGAAGGGTGTTTTGTCTTAAGTTTAGAAAAGAAAAAAGAACTTGTATGAAATTGGAAACATTACAGACCAACTTATCAGTTCTAGCACACCTTAATTACTATTCAAGGAACAGTCTTTTCAATACCCAAATCACTTCATTAAAAATAAAGATAACAAGAAAATATCATGGATAGCCCAGGAGCCCCAACTACTTTATTGAGCTCACTGTACGAATGAAGTAAGGAAGCTATAAAATTAAGACCAGGACAGGCTGGGCTTCGTGGCTCACGCCTGTATTCCCAGAACTTTGGGAGGCCAAGGCGGGTGGATCACAAGGTCAAGAGATCAAGACCATCCTGGCCAACATGGTGAAACCCCATCTCTACTAAAAATACAAAAATTAGCTGGGCGTGGTGGCGTGCACCTGTAGTCCCAGCTACTTGGGAGGCTGAGGCAGGAGAATTGCTTGAACCTGGGAAGCAGAGGTTGCAGTGAGCCTAGATGGCACCACTGCACTACAGCCTGGTGCCTGGCGACAGAGCAAGACTCTGTCTCCCCAAAAAAAAAAAAAAGAGAGACCAGGACAGACGTCGTTGCTCACGCCTGTACAAAAATTAGCCAGGCGTTGTGGTGAGTGCTTATAGTCCCAGCTACTTGGGAGGCTGAGGATCGTTTGAGCCCAGGATTTTGAGGCTGCAGTGAGTTATGATCATGACACTGCACTGTAGCCTGGGTAAAGGAGGGAGACCTCATCTCTAAAAACAGAAAAAAAGAAAAATCTTGGAGCCGTTAGGATTTAACCAGAATTATAGGAAAAAATTTACAAGACATTATTTCTGATAGAAACATGAAAAGTAAAAATTCAATACTATTCTTTTTTAAAATTTGAAATATGTTGTCTGGGTACAGTGGCTCATGCCTTTAATCCCAGCACTTTGGGAGGCCGAGGCAGGCAGATCACCTGAGGTAAGGAGTTCAAGACCAGCCAGGCCAACATGGTGAAACCCTGTCTCTACTAAAAATACAAAAATTAGCTGGGCGTAGTGGCGCTAGTGCCAGCCACATGGGAGGCTGAAGTGGGAGAATCACTTGAACCTGGGAGGCAGAGGCTGCAATGAGCTGAGATCATGCCACTGCACTGCAGCCTGGATGGCAGAGCAAGACCCTGTCTCAAACAAACAAACAAAAAAAAATTGAAATATGTTGTTAAGTGCTTGTAATGTTGTAATTATTACATATTTATATGCTTTTTTTTTTTCAACAGATCAGCTGGACACTCTTATTACCAGAATTCCAAAGGTTCTGGTGAGTAGTGCATATAAAGCAAATAATATCTGTAAGTAACATGGTTCAGAGAAGCCAATTTCTCTGTAACTACTTACACAATAGAGTTTTTTCTTTTTCATTTTTTTTGAGACGGAGTCTCTCTCTGTTGCCCAGGCTGGAGTGCAATGGTATGATCTCGTCTTACCGCAACCTTTCCCTCCTGGGTTCAAGTGATTCTCCTGCCTCAGCCTCCTGGGTAGTAGGGACTACAGGTGTATGCCACCATGCCTGGCTAATTTTTGTATTTTTAGTAGAGACGGGGTTTTGCCACGTTGGCCAGTTTGGTCTTGGACTCCTGACCTCATGTGATCCACCCACCTCCGCCTCCCAAAATGCTGGGATTATAGGCATGAGCCACCGCCCCTAGCCCACAATAGAGTTTTAAAAATAGATTGTATTAGCATCCCTGGGGAACTTAGTCTTTAAGATTTCAAAGAGCAACCAGGAAGGTTTTTTCTTGTCTGTTGGTATAGTATATTTTACATCAAGCATTTTTAAAATCGGCAGTGAATCCTAAAAGAACTGTATTTATTCCTCTTCACTTTTGGAAAAAAAGAAAGAAAAAAAAAGAACTGTATTTATAGCTGTTGCTGGTTGAAAAGCACAGAGCACAGCCTGGGGTTTATACATGGATAGAAGAAAAAATTCTAAATTGAATAGCTTCAAAGAATAGAAAATATTTCTCAGTGCTGATGTTTTCTTCTCACTTGAAAGAAAGGATACAGCTTTCAAAGTACTCACCTCTTCTCTGCCAGAGTTAAGAGAGTGAGTAAAACAAACCCCTAAAGGTCTCTTACTAATTGCTTTTTTTCCCTTGGAGCTGGAATTAACTGACTTTAGGAGTATGTGTTTATGTATACATTTTAAGTATAGTAGTTATAGTAGGTTTTAAATGTTTCATTTAAATTCAATGATAAAAAAACGTGGATTCACTTTGCTTTTCCTTGGTAAATATATAGTCCTTACAGTTACCTAGGAAAAAAAATATACAGACATAAACCTGTGCATACATACATATATAAATAAATAATGTGGTCATTTAAAAAATGTGTTGCAGGCCAGGTGCGGTAGCTCACGCCTGTAATCCCAGCACTGTGGGAGGCCAAGGCGGGCGGATCACCTGAGGTTGGGAGTTTGAGAAATCCTGTCTCTACTAAAAATGCAAAATTAGCTGGGCGTGGTGGCACATGCCTGTAATCTCAGCTACTCAGGAGGCTGAGGCAAGCGAATCATTTAAACCTGGGAGGTGGAGGTTGCGGTGAGTTGAGATTGTGCCATTGCACTCCAGCCTGGGCAACAAGAGTGGTCTCAAAAAGCACAAAACAACAAAAAAAAAGGCCGGGCGTGGTGGCTCACACCTATAATCCCAACACTTTGAGAGGCCAAGGCCAGCAGATCATGAGGTCCAGAGATCCTGACCAACATGGTGAAACCGCATCTCTACTAAAAATACAAAAAATTAGCTGGACATGGTGATGAGCCTGTAGTCCCAGCTACTCGGGAGGCTGAGGCAGGAGAATCACTTGAACCCAGGAGGTGGAGGTTGCAGTGAGCCGAGATGGCACCACTTCACTCCAGCCTGGTGACAGAGCAAGACTCTGTCTCAAAAAAAAAAAAAAAATGTGTTCAGTCTAGGTTCATTAATTTAGATTCCTCACCAGAATTCCTACTGAATTACAGTTAAATGTAAAAAAGAAACACAAAACAATGTAATTATTAATAATACATTCCAGATATAGAGGGAAAAAAGAAGATCAGTATAAGAGACAGATTGACTCAGTTATATAAAATAAAAATTTCTAAACAAATCTCTGAAAGGCAATATATCAAAGTGTTTTAAAATAATTACTACAAGGCTGGGTGTGGTGGCTCACACAGGTAATCCCAGCACTTTTGGGAGGCTGAGGTAGGTGGATCACTTGAGGTCAGGAGTTTGAGAGGAGTCTGACCAACATGGTGAAAACCTGTCTCTACTAAAAATACAAAAAAAATTAGCCATGTGTGATGGTACATGCCTATAGTCCCAGCTACTCAAGAGGCTGAGGCAGGAGAATCACTTGAACTTGGGTGGTGGAGGTTGTGGTGAGCTGAGATTGAGCCACTGCACTCCAGCCTGGGTGACAGAGGGAGACTCCGTCTCAAAAAAAAATTACTACTAGATTGTGAGATTAAAGGTTTTTTTTTTCCTTTTTTTTTTTTAAGACGGGGTTTCATCACGTTGGTCAGGCTGGTCTTGAACTCCCGACCTCAGGTGATTCGCCTGCCTTGGCCTCCAAAGTGCTTGGATTACAGGTGTGAGCCACCACACCCGGCCTTTTTTTCCTTTTTATACACTTAGATTACTTCACCAATCTCCAGTGAACAATGTGCAGTGTATTGCTGTTTATAATTGGAGAAGAAAAGGGCTAGTATTCAGAAAGTGTTTGGTTGTCTTCCTCTATTTTGAACTTGAGGATTCATTCTATTATTGAAAATAAACACTACAGCCAACTACTGGCAGTGACTCTAGATATTATTATTATTTTAAAGATGGAGTCTTGCTCTGTTGCCCAGGCTGGAGTGCAGTGGTGCGATCTCGGCTCACTGCAACCTCAATCTTCCAGGTTCAAGTGATTCTTGTGCCTCAGCCTCCCAAGTAGGTGGGACTACAGGCATGCACTGCCATGCCCAGCTAATTTTTGTATTTTTAGTAGAGACGAGATTTCACCATGTTAGCCAGGCTAGTCTTGAACTCCTGGCTTCAAGTGATCTGCCCATCTTGGCCTCCCAAAATGCTGGGATTATAGGCGTGAGCCACCACGCCTGAGCCACCACGCCTGGCCTAGATAGTATTTTTAATATGATTTACCCCAAATACAATTTTGCAGCCTTCAGCTGGGCACGGTGGCTCATACCTGATCCCATCATTTTGGGAGGCTGAGTCAGGTGGATCACTTGAGGTCAGGAATTTGAGACCAGCCTGACAACATGGTGAAATGCTCTCTCTACTAAAAAGACAAAAATTAGGCAGGCATGGTGCGCCTATAATCCCAAAAAGACAAAATTTAGGTAGGCATGGTGCGCCTGTAATCCCAGCTACTCGGGAGGCTGAGGCAGGAGAATCGCTTGACCCACGAGGTGGAGGTTGCAGTGAGCTGAGATTGCACCACTGCGCTCCAGCCTGGGGGACAGAGTGAGACTCTCAATCTTAATAAAATAAAATAAAATAAATAAATATAATTTAGCAACCTTCAAGGCAATGAGTAAAATACATTTTTCAAAAATTGATTTATTAATACTTTACTATTCAGGTAATAGTAAACTGTAGTTCTCTAACAGTGTAGGACAGGCTGGGCGTGGTGGCTCACTCCTGTAATCCCAGCACTTTGGGAGGCAGAGGCGGGTGGATCACAAGGTCAGTAGTTTGAGACCAGCCTGACCAACATGGTGAAACCTGATCTCTACTAAGAAATACAAAAATTAGTCAGGCGTGGTGGTGTGCGCCTATAGTCCCAGCTACTCGGAGGCTGAGGCAGGAGAATCACTGGAACCCAGGAGGTGGAGATTGCAGTGAGCTGAGAGTGTACCACTGCACTCCATCCTGGGTGACAGAGCGAGACACTGTCTCAAAACAAACAACAAATTAATAACTTAAACTTTTATTTTTTTGAGGCGGAGTCTCACTCTGTTTCCCAGCGGCAGTGCAGGTGCCATCTCGGCCCACTGCAACCTCAGTCTCCTGGGTTCCAGTGATTCTCCTGCCCCAGCCTCCTGAGTAGCTGGGACTACAGGTGCATGCCATCACACCTGGCTAATTTTTGTATTTTTAGTAGAGACCAGGTTTCACTATGTTGATCAGGATGGTCTCAAACTCCTTACCTCATAATCTGCCCGCCTTGGCCTCCCAAAGTGCTGGGATTACAGGCATGAACCATTATACCTGGCTTAGTAACTTAAACTTAGAAAAAAAAATTGGTTTACAGACTTACAGAAAAGTTGTGAGAATAGTACATAGAGGCCAGGCACAGTGGCTCACACCTATAGTCCCAGTACTTTGGGAGGCTATTGTGAGTAGATCACTTGAGGCCAGGAGTTCGAGACCAGCCTGGGCAACATAGTGAAAGCCCATCTCTACCAAACATATACAAATCAGCTGGGTGTGGCGGCAAGAGCCTGTAGTCCTAGTGACTCAGGAGGCTGAGGCTGGAGAACTGCTTGAGCCCGGGAGGTCGAGGCTGTAATGAGCCATGATCATGCCACTGCACTCCAGCCTGGGCAACAGGGTGATACCCTGTCTCAAAAAAGAGTAAGTTGCAGAAATACTGTCTCTTTATTATTTTTTTTTTTTTTTTTTTTGAGAGAGAGTCTTGCTCTCTCGTTCAGGATGGAATGCTGTAGCATGATATCGGCTCACTGCAGCCTCTACCTCTCAGGTTCAGGTGATTCTCCTGCCTCAGGCTCCAAAGGCTGGGACTACAGGCACCCACCACCACACCTGGCAAATTTTTATATTTTTAGTGGAGACAGGGTTTCACCGTGTTGGCCAGGCTGGTCTTGAACTCTTGACCTCAGGTGATCCTCCTGCCTTGGCCTCCCAAAGTGCTAGGATGGCAGGCATGAGCCACTGCACCTTGACCTCTTTATTCTTAAATACTACCAAGTATATATTTTATTTATTTATTTTGAGACAAGGTTTCACTTTGTCACCCAGGCTTGTGTGCAGAGGCACAATCTTGGCTAACTGCAGCCTCGACCTCCCTGGCTTGTGATCCTCTTGCCTCAGCCTCCCAAGTAACTAGGACCTACAGGCATGAGCCATCGCCCTGGCCAAAGAAAAAAAAAATGGGGGTATTTATCTTAACTGTGTGTGTGGGTGTGTGCGCGCACGCGCGTGCATGTATATATATGCAGTTAACTGCAACCTTCGCCTCCCAGGTTCAAGCCATTCTTCTACCTCAGCCTCCTTAGTAGTTGGGACTACAGGCTTGTGCCACCGCACCTGGCTAATTTTTTGTATTTTTAGTAGAGATGGGGTTTCGACACATTAGGCAGAATGGTCTCGATCTCTTGACCTCATGATCCGCCTGCCTTGGCCACCCAAAATGTTGGGATTACAGGCGTGAGCCACCGCACCTGGCCTTAGCTATATTTTTTTACTCTATCCCAAGGCTGGAGCGCAGGGGTGCAATCATAGCTCACTGCAGCCTCCACTTCCTGGGCTCAAGTGATCCTCCTATCTCAGCTTACAGAGTAGCTGAGACCACAGATGTGTGCCGCCACATGCAGCTAATTTTTGTATTTTTAGTAGAGATGGGGGTCTCGCCAAGTTGCCCAGGCTGGTCTCCAACTCTTGGGTTCAAACAATCCCCACACCTTGGCTTCCCAAAGTGTTGGGATTACAGTCATGAGCCACTACACCTGGCCTATTTTAACTGCATTTATTTATCTCACAAAATAATTATCAAAATGAAGAAATTTGAAATACTATTTTCTATAGACCTTATTGAGGAGATATTGTTTATTGTTTCAATATTATTTATAGCCAAAAATTTTTTAAAAATCCAAGTTTATGCATAGCATTCGGTTGTCATTTTCTTTTTTTGAGATGGAGTTTCGCTTTTGTTGCCCAGGCTGGAGTGCAATGGCGTGATCTTGGCTCACCAAAACCTCCACCTCCCAGGTTCAAGCAATTCTTCTGCCTCAGGCTTCCAAGTAGCTTGGATTACAGGCATGCACCACCACACCCGGCTAATTTTTTGTATTTTTAGTAGAGATGGGGTTTTGTCATGTTGGCCAGGCTGGTCTTGAACTCCTGACCTCAAGTGATCCGCCTGCCTCAGCTTCCCAAAATGCTGGGATTATAGGCATGAGCCACTGCACCCAGCCCATTTTAATCTTTTTTTTTTTTTTTTTTTTTTTCAGTAGAGATGGGGTTTCTCCATGTTGGTCAGGCTCGTCTTGAACTCCTGACCTCAGATGATCCACCCGCCTCAACCTCCCAAAGTGCGGGGATTACAGGCATGAACCGCCGTGCCCGGCCATTTTAATCATTTTTAAGTGTACATTTCAGTGGCATTACGTATATTCACACTGTTGTGCAACCATTACCACCATCCCTGTCCAGAAAGTTTTTATCTTCCCAAACTAAAACTCCATACCCATAAAACATTCAGGTGGGTGCAGTGGCTCATCCCTATAATCCCAGCACTTTGGGAAGCCAGGGCAGGAGGATCGCTTGAGCGCCGGTGTTTGAGACCAGCCTGGGCAACACAAAATTAATTTTAATTTTTTTTATCTCAAAAAGAAAATTAAAAAACAAAACAAAAAACCACTAACTCCCTATACCTCCTTTCCCCTGGCTTCTAGCAGTAGCCATTCTATCTCTCTGGATAATTTTACTCTCCTAGGTATCTCATAAAAGTTAAATCATACAATATTTGTCCCTTGTGACTGGCCTATTTCACTTAGCATGTCTTCAGGGTTCATCCATATTGTACCATGTGTCAGAATTCTCTTCTTTTTTAAGGCTAAATAATATTCCATTTGTTTGTATATACCACATTTTGTTTATATATTCATCTGTTGGTGGACACTTGGGTTTCTTCTACTTTTTGGCTATTATGAAGTAATGATGCTATGAGCATGGATAAACAATCTGTTTGAGTCCCTACTTTCAGTTCTTTTGGAATTGCTGGATCACAAGTGGAATTATTAGATTATATGGCAATTATATGTTTAAGTGTTTGAGGAACTGCCATGCTATTTTTTTTTTTCTTTTGAGCCAGAGTCTCACTCTGTCACCCAGGCTGGAGTGCAGTTGCAGTGACTGAGCTCATGGCAGCCTCTGCCTCCTGGGTTCAAGCGATTCTTCTGCCTCAGCCTCCTGACTCCCAAGTGGCTGGAACTACAGGTGTGTACCACCATATCTGGCTAATTTTTGTGTTTTAGTAGAGACAGGGTTTCACCATATTTGCCAGGCTGTTCTCAAACTCCTGACCTCGTGATCCGCCAGCCTTGGCCTCCCGAAGTGCTGGGATTATAAGTGTGACCCACCATGCCCAGCTATTTTTTTTTTTTTAAGTAGAAATGGTTTCACCATGTTGGCCAGGCTGGTCTTGACTCCCAACACCTCAAGTGATCTGCGCACCTCAGCCTCCCAAAGTGCTGGGGTTACAGGCATGAGCCACCGTGGCTGGCCTATTTATTTTTAAGTGCTTTGTTTTCTGTAAAGAACTGTTATCAAGCTATTGAGAAATTAAATGTTAGTCCAAGATACATATGCATCTTAGAAATATTGTTTAGTAAGGATACAAAAGACATATTTAGATAAAAAGTCCCCATTTATAACTTGAAAAAGGATTTCCAAAATAAAAAACTTAACTTGTCACCGCGCCTGGCTAATTTTTGTATTTTTTTTTTTAGTAGAGATAGGGTTTCACCATGTTGGCCAGGCTGGTCTTGAACTCCTGACCTCAGGTGATCTGCCCGCCTCAGCCTCTCAAAGTGTTGGGATTACAGGTGTGAGCTGCCACATCTGGCCACAAACTTTTAACTTAAAATGTTCTTCCAGCTTTATTTGAAATAGACAAAAACTAGAAACAACCCAAATGTCTATCAACAGGTACATGGATAATCAAATAACAGTATAAACATATATACAATGGAAGATAACCCAACAATAAAAATGAATGAACTATTTGTTACATGTGACATGAGTAGATCTCAAAATCGTTAGTTGAGTGAAAGAAACCCGACAAAAAATGAACACTGTGTGTTCCCATTTATATCAAACTCAAGAAAATGCAAATGAATCTATAGTAATAGAAAGGACATCAGTGGTTGCCTGGAGAAGGGAGTGTGTAGGGAGGAGGGATGTATTATTACAAAAAGAGGCATTTCATGATTTAATTGTCAGATACTGTTTTTCCCCAAGCTGCTAATGAAGCTTATACCCTAAATTGCTAGTCTCAGTATGTCTGAAAGTAAAAACTAGTTCCCGCTCTTCTGGGAGTATGTTTCAACTTTTATTTTTATTAAAATGTTATTCTTTTATTCTGTCCACAACTGTTTTTGAAACAGTGAAATAGGCTGGGCACGGTGGCTCATGCCGGTAATCCCAGCACTTTGGGAGGCCAAGGCAGGCAGATCACCTGAGGTCAGGAGTTTGAGACCACCCTGGCCATCTTGGTGAAACCCCATCTCTACTAAAAATACAAAAATTAGCTGGGCATGATAGTGTACACTTGTAATCCCAGCTACTTATGGGGCTGAGGCAGGAGAATCGCTTGAACCCAAGAGGCAGAGGTTGCAGTGAGCTGAGGTCGTGTCGATGCACTCTAGCCTGGGCAATAGAGTGAGACTCTGTCTCTAAAAACAAACAGAATACAACAAAAAATGAAATAAACTATGTACAAATAAATTTTGAATACATTTCTGCAGTCTTTCATGTTAATACTATATCTTCAAAGGGATAAAATTTTTATTACTTTGGTCTAATACAGAATAGAATTTGAAGGCCTGGTGCAGTGGCTCATGCCTGTAATCCCAGCTATTTAGGAGGCAGAGGTGGGAGGATTGCTTGAGCCCAGGAGTTTGAGGCTGCAGTGAGCTATGATCATGCCACTGCACTCCAGCCTGGGCATCAGAGCGAGATCCCATCTCTTAAAAACGGATTTAGAAAACTATATACTAAAGTTAAATGATAATAAAATATTACTGTAAATCTTTAAAGCACAAATCGTGTATATTTTTAGTATGTTTCTGACATGATAAAGTTACTATCAACCCTTTACATCTCAGCTCAGTTCAAAATAATGCATATGAGGTATAATTTTGTATATAAAATAATTATATAGAAGTATTTTAGATGTTGTTTGTGTGCTCTAAAACCAAATGGCATATCATGTAGTCTCTTCAAATTTAAGTCTGACTTAAAATATTTAATACTACAGGATCATCACTGACACCTGTAAAGATCTAGATCTTAATGATTCAATTTGTTGAACTGATCTTTGCCTCTGAAATTCACATGCTAACGTCTTTGCCTACAGATGGAATCAAAGATGGATACAAAGTGAACTCACACATAGCTAAGCTGCAAGAGTTATGGAAAACTCCTCAAAATCAAATAATCCACTTCCCAAAATCAATGATGGATGCATCCTTTCTCAAGGTATGCTAACAGGGACATATTTAAATACCAATACTCTTTGTATTCAGAGCTGAACTTTTTACTGACGATCAGCTGCTTAAGAGGGTGAGGTACTGCAGATGACAAGGCATGTGCAGTATAATGTCTAGGAGTCAATAAATATGTTTGGGTAAACTCATGAATGAATGTAAAGATTGTACATTTTTTATCATAAGAGTTCTTTCAGGAGTTTATGATACTTCATATCTAATGTATCCTTACTGAGGGGAAGCTTAATGCCCCAATCACAGAGATGCTCAAGAAAAGTTTCATCCTAGAAACAGAAACCCAACTTCATATAGATTTTACTCAATGATTACAAAATTAAGAAGAAAGCAGGTAAAGAAAATGGCAGTAATTAGCTTGCAAGTAGCGTTTAAAAAAAAGAAAAATAAATAAAAGGAAATGGCAATAAGGATTTTACAGTGGTTACCTTTATCCCATTAATGATCATAACTGCTAAAAGTATCTCTAGAGCAATGTGAAATTAGGATTAATTTTGATTTTTCTTTGAATTTACCATGTATTCAGTAAAGTAATATATAGTGGAATCTTACATCTTAAGTGAGCATTAATTTCTAAAATCAGCACGTACAGTGAAAATCTCAGTCAAAATTACCTAGAGACCAGCATACTGTCCCTCAGAATGTCCATCACAGTTATTCTTCTGGTACTGGAAAGGAATGTTTCTTCAATTGAGACTAAGTAATTGGGTTGCTTTTAGGTACCATGTTATAGCTCAAAAATCACTTTGAAAAGGCAAGATGCCCACACTGAGAGGCACACAGCAAGTAACACTTGATAGAACAGCAGATTCACTCCTTCCTTGTTCATCTAGAGCAATGGGTTCTCAACTTCATAGGGCATCTGAATCACCTGAGTGGAATGGCAAGCAGAGGCATTTGCACTGTTGAAATGGCCATTTCTTTCTCTTTTGGTCAAGTTAACATAGTTGAATTTGCTTAAGTAAAATACATTTGGTACAACTCTCCTGAACATTCATCTCTTCAGATAAGGAATATTGCCAACTTCTCTTTAACAATGCAGACTATAAATCCTCTTATTCTGTCTTTTAGCATCCAGACCTCACCACAGGCCAGAAGCGTTATCTGTGCAGCATTGCCAAAATCTATAATGCGAACTATCTGAAGATGTTAATGAAGAGGCAGTACATGCATGTAATTCAGCGCAGCTCACAAAAGCCAGGCAGGTGCACCTCCAGTTGGTTTTTCACTAGTTTTTTACAATTAGTGAGAGGGTCTTTTACTTTCTTCCTTTTTTTTTTTTTTTTTTTTTTTTTTTTTATGGTATTTTAAAATATTTGATTTTTTTAAAAGGTTACCAAAAAAAACAAAAAAACCCCAATAGCACGCGTAAAACAAAAAAAAAAAAAAACCCCAGCA
>CAUYLG010006980.1:0-121874 GCA_963573385.1 Cacajao melanocephalus | reverse complement strand
TTATAACAAATTTATTAATTGTATTTTAGTAAAAATGCCGGTTTTTATACTCTTTTTGGGTGGGTTACTTTTTTTTTTATAGTTATTTAAAATAAAAACCTCTTTTTAGTGATCTTTTTTTTTTTTTTTTGATTTTTTTTTTTTTTGTGGGGGACTACATGCAGGATAAGCGTCTTGTACCCGGAGGTGGAGCAACAGAAATTGAGTTAGCCAAACAGATTACGTCATATGGAGAGGTATAGCTTTTTCTGTATAAATTGACTTTCCATTGCTTGAATAAAATGCAATAATTAACACATTTTTGTTTTAGACATGTCCTGGACTTGAACAGTATGCTATTAAGAAGTTTGCTGAGGCATTTGAAGCTATTCCCCGGGCACTGGCAGAAAACTCTGGAGTTAAGGCCAATGAAGTAATCTCTAAACTTTATGCAGTACATCAAGAAGGAAATAAAAATGTTGGATTAGATATTGAGGTATTTGAAAAAAACACTGAACTTAAATTGCTTTAATTTGGGAATGCACAACCTAAAAATAGTGTGAATTTAAAGAAAAATCAATGAGAAACAGTGTTATGATTTGGGAGCAGATTATTTTCTTAATTAGTTTTTACATAGATTGTCTGATGGAGGAAAGTTTCGTTTTCCTTCTGTTTTACTGATAGCCTTTTGTTTATAGTGTGTAGTCAGCCCAGTTCTTTACCCATTGATTCAACCAACCACAGATTGAAAATATTTGGAAAAACTAAAGACATTTAAAAATACAGTATAACAACTATTTATACTGTGTTAAATACTATAATCTGGAAATGATTTAAAGTGTATTAGAGGATATGCATAGATTATATCTAGACATGTCATTTTATATAAGGGACTTGAGCATCCACAGATTTTGGCATCCTTGGGGGTCCTAGAACCAATCCTCACATACTGAAGGATGACTCTGTAAGGTAGTACTGTGCTTGGTTACTTTCTAGTACAATTTAAAGTGCTATGTAGGGCTTTTTGTTGAGTATAAACATTTTCACATAAAAGGATTTTAAATGAAGGATGAAAATTGTGTTTGACAGGCTGAAGTACCTGCTGTAAAGGACATGCTGGAAGCTGGTATTCTAGATACTTACCTGGGAAAATATTGGGCTATCAAACTCGCCACTAATGCTGCAGTCACTGTACTTAGAGTGGATCAGGTGAGCAAAGTGAAATTTTGATCTTTAAAAATACTCATTTGCATATGGTTCAACAGTGTATTTTCCCAGAACTAGAATCACAGCATAGCTTTTTTTTTTTTTTGAACATAATTCTAATTCAAAGGATTCTTAGTTCTCACATATTAGACATACTAAAATGCCCCCACTCCGAGTTTTTTCTTCTATTGTAAATTGTATTGACTATATTACAACTAATTTAAAATGGCGATCTTTCCACTGAAAGAATCCTTTGCCATTTTAAGTAGGAATCGGTGGAACAAGTGTAATTTAAATTTATAATTTTCAAACCTTTTAGCCTTAGAACCCCTTTGTACAAATAATTTAGAGAGTAAATTTAATATATAATACTAAGATGAAATGTGGAAGGACTGTAAAGCCCTGAAGCAGACATTGCAGACTACCAACTTGAAAGAAAATGAAGTCTCTAGCTGTGCAGATAAGAGGACTGGGTATTTAAAATTCTTTTCTGCTATGACAAATTATAGCTTAAGGTACTAAAAGATGTTAAAGGTGTTTAAAATCATATTTCTACCTTTTTTTTTTTTTTAAGAATGTGGTAGACTGTTCTATATATAGAAGTAAATCTGAATTCATAATTATTTTTCCAAAAGGCATTTTCTTGTAGACTTGATTAAATCAATTTCTCCACAAAATTCTAGGAGTAATTAATAAGCAATGACTATTTGTAAGTACTTAATAGAAAATTTTAATTTCCTAATAGTATAGTGTAAATCCGTTAGGTAAAAGTCATGTCATATTAAAGTTGGAGTAAGTCCTAGGTAGAAATCAGTGGAAAGACAATTCAACTTCTAAGCACAGTAATGACCAGTTGGTGGTAATTATAAAATATTTATTCTTTATATAAGGAAGAACTGTGATAGTTAGAGATGACCAACAAATGGAACTGGATATTTAGTTTCAAGTCATTGGAAATAAGCAGAAACTAGATGTTTGTGTACCAGATTAATAGGGGTTTCTCTATCAGCTAATTAGGTGGCTTTCAATGGAAGAATATGGTTTTTTGAGTTTTTAAATAAAGATAATAGAAATCTAAGGAACTATTCTAGAAATTAGAATGTGGCTAAGAATAAAAGGGGGAACCAAAAATAGGGATGGGAGAAGCTAAGTAGACTGCAGCATAAGGTAAGCAGAAATTCCAACAGAGTTAGTTAGGAACTTTGAATGTCATCCAAGCAAGACAGTAACAACCTTGATCACAAAGGCATGTTGAATTTTGGCTTTAAACTAGGAACTCTGCTTTGTCTTATGGTAGGGGAAGTTGTTGGTTGATGTGTGCCCCCAGTCTTTGCACTCTATATAAAAGTATGTAGCTAAAGAACCTATCCAACTATATTAACCAGTTTGTGTATATAGTGTGTAGTATAACGAACCTAAATTTGTATAGTATATATTCTGGAAAAGGAATTGCAAATCAGGCTTTAAGCATTGGATAGTGTAGTACAGGCTGGATTAATCTTTGTTCGAATGTCTGTTTCACTAGTACTCAGAAAGTGTGGTCCAAAAATGGACAGCATCAACATCACCTGAGAACTTGTTAGATAATGATAGATTCTCAGGCAGATATGGTGACTCACACCTGTAGTCCCAGCTACTCAGGAGGCTGAGGTGAGAGGATCACTTGAGTCCAGGAGTTGAAGGCTGCAGTGAGCTGTGATCACATCATGGCACTCCAGCCTGGTTGACACAGTGACACTCCATCTCTAAAAAACTAAAAATAAGAAATACAGATTCTCGGATGTCACTCCAGACCCACTGAAACGCTGAAAGAGGCCTAGCAGTCTGTTTTAATGAGTACTCATTATGGTACTCACTGAAGTTTGGGAACTACTTGTTTTAGTTACTTTTTAAAATCAAGGTGCACTTAGGTTCTAAAATACACTTAATGCCTTTAATTCAATCTGAAATTACCCTCAATCAGTAACATGTTATTCTGAGAATTTCAGGTTTAGGTATCTTTTTTTTTTTTAAGCTAAGGTCTTACTCTATCACCCAGGCTGGAGTACAGTGGCACAATCATAGCTCACCACAGCCTTAAAATCCTGAGGTCCAGTCATTCTGCTGTCTTAGCCTCCCGAATAGTTGGGACTGTAGGCAGGTGCTGCCATGGCTGGCTGATACTTTTTTTAGTTTTTGTAGACTAGGTCTCATTTTGTTGCCCAGGCTGATCTCAAACTCCTGGCCTCAGGCCTTGGCCTTCCAAAGTGCTAGGATTACAGGTGTGAGCCACTGTGCCCAGCTCAGATTTGCTTTTGATAATTAAGATGTTTTCCAGCCAGGCACAGTGGCTCACGCCTGTAATCGCAGCACTTTAGGAGGGCAAGACGGGTGGATCATGCTTGAGGTCAGGAGTTCGAGATCAGCCTGGCCAACATGGTGAAACCCTGTCTCTACTAAAAATACAAAAATTATCCAGGTGTTGTGGTGGGTGTCTGTAATCCCAGCTACTCGGGAGGCTGAGGCAAGAGAATCAAACTTGAACCCAGGAGGCAGAGGTTGCATTGGGCTGAGATTGCGCCACTCACTCTAGCCTGGGGAACAGAGCAAGACTCCCATCTCAAAAAAAAAATAAAGCCAGGCATGGTGGCTCACACCTATAAGTCCAGCACTTTGGGAGGCAGGTGGATCAAGAGGTCGAGATAACAACTATCCTGGACAACATGGTGAAACTCTGTCTCTACTAAAAATACAAAAAAAAATAAATTAGCTGGGCATGGTGGTGTGTGCCTAGCTACTGGGGAGGCTGAGGCAGGAGAATCGCTTGAAACCTGGAGGCAGAGGCTGCAGTGAGCCGAGATTGTGCCACTGCACTTTATTCAGCCTGGAAACAGAGCAAGACTCCGTCTCAAAAAAAAAAAAGTTTTCCAGTTTGTGATGCTTGAAACACAAACTAAAACCCATTTTAGATAAAGTAAGGTGAGGTTTGGAGCATTTTTTTTTTAAGTTACCGGGGAACTTAGTGTTTAGATTTTTGTTTATGAAAACTTCCTGCTACTTGAATGGTTCTCATTTACAGAATTTAGAAAATTTCAGTGTTAAACTTTGTATATGTATCAGCTACTTTAGATTATAATGGCAAAGCTGGCAGGTGGACCTAAAGCTCCTAAACCACAAGGAAATTGGGACAAAGATGGTTGGCAAGACGAATCTCATATATAAATAGTAAATCAGGTGCCAAACTGACTGACTTATACCAGAGATGCATGCACATATTTTCACTTTCAGCTTACTGAGTTACTGAAGTGCATGTCTCAGAATGTTCACTAATCTCTGTGAATTTTGTTGCTATTATCCACAAAAGCAGTAAACTTTCTCATGCTGCTGGAAGTTTACAATTTAACTTCTAACAAGGGGGCTAGCAAACTCTGCTATAGTGTTTTATATGCAGTACATAATTATATTAAGAAGATTGCTTAACCTTGAATCAGGCTAATAGAAGGATTCTTTTCATTCTGAAGGTTGAGTTTATAAACATACTCTTGTGTGATTCTTTTTTATGCAGATCATCATGGCAAAACCAGCTGGTGGGCCTAAGCCTCCAAGTGGGAAGAAAGACTGGGATGATGACCAAAATGATTGAAGCTGGCATGATTTTTACTGTAGGTGAAAGCTGTATTTGTAGTAGTACTCTAGGAATCGCCTCATGTTTTCTTATTCTCCTTAAATTAAGAGGTGTTTTGTGTTTGTATTCTTGGCTGGATGTTATAATAAACATCTTACTGTCAAAGCCTTATTGTCTAATGACCACTGTTATTGGCTCTAAATGACTTGTGTTCCTCATCTCAACCTTGTTAATGATTACATTAGTAGCTGTGGGACTTAAATCACTTTGGTAAGTAGAGGCCTGCCTCCCATGTATATCTGGGTGTTTGTGTAAATAAGTAAGTGTTATTGGAACACAGGCTCATACCATTACATATGGCCTGCAGTTGCTTTCTAATAAGGGAGTGGCAGCGTTCAAGTATTTTTGACAGAGACCAAATGGGCCTAAAAAGCCTAAAATATTTACTATCTATCTGGCCCTCTACAGGAAAGATCTGCCAACACCTGAACTAATTTCCAGAGTGTTTTTGTCACAGCTCTGGAATTCCTGACTCAAGGTGACTTGTTTCAATAGCAATTAATAATTTGTTGACATTTCTTCTTAGTAACTAAGTACAAAAAAGATGCTTATAACTGAAAATAGATCTGACATGTACAAAATTAAGCAAGTTAGTTTTCATAAAGCAGATCCTACTTTGTTAAAATTACTAAGGAGTGTTGAAAAAGCAAAGAACATTATAGTTAAATTATACTGAATTGCATAGGACATGTGCTACCATATGTGCTGATTATGTAAGGTCCTTATACTGTTTGAAATTGTGTGTATATTTTTCCTTGAGATGGTGTCGCTCTGTCATGCAGGCTGGAGTGCAGTGGTGAGATCTCAGTTCACTGCAACCTCCACCACTCTTGGGCTCAGGCAGTCCACCCACCTCAGCCACCTGAAAAGCTGGGGACACAGGCACACACCACCACACTTGGCTAGTTCTTAAGTTTTTGTAGAGATAGATGATAGAGTCTCACTGTGTTACCAAGGCTGGTCTCAAACTCCTGGGCTCAAGGTATCCTACTGCCTTGACCTCCCAGAGTGCTGGGATTACAAAGCACAAGCCACTGTGCCAGCCTGTTTTAAGTTCTTTCCAAGAGATTTTAGAAGCTATATGGCTGACTGGGTCTTACATAAACTCAACAGATGTTAGGAATGATAAATCTCTCACTACTGCCACAGTAAGCTGTAAGTGTTCATTGTGTATCAAAGTCATCCTAATAACCTTAGAAGTAGTTCAGAGAGGCTTGGTGTCCTTAAGCTCTTTGGGTTGCATGTAACTCAAACACTGGCTCACTGACTTGGGACAGTTCACAGGCTTTCTCTGGTATGCTGGTATTAAAGGGGAATGGTAACCATTTATACTCCTAGGAGTGAGACTGGTCTGTCTTGTATCTGTCCTAGGGCAGTTGACCACTGGCACAGAGAAAATACAAAGTAAGGCCTTATATACCCCAGGTTTTGCACACTATGGCTTAAGGATTATAAATAAACATTTCACCCATTCTGCTGCCAACATCTATGCTTGTAAAATTAACACACTTGTAATGAAGCTTCATTACCCAGTCTGATGAAACATTTTTTAAAGTGTTACCTAGTAGGGTAAGTCAATAGAAGCTGAAATCTCAGTAATAAAACAAAGTTTGGGGTAAGTCAGTTTATTGATGTGATCTATCGCCCAGACATTAACCATGGAAGACTTAGGTAATTCAGGATTTCCTTTCCAGAAACAAAGTAGGAATAAAAACCACCATAACAATACAAAACCAATGTAAGTTCTTAGGTATTTTTCCCTTCAGTATTTAAATAAACATGATTTCTTCTGGCATGTTATTTAATGTTAGGTCAACATGATTTTAGTCTTTATACTTTATTGTTATTTCAGCCATTATAAAAGCCATAAACGTGTTTCCAGGGAAAGCACTTTGATATTAGAATATTCTCTCATAAAATAGGAGGTATGCTTGTGAGTTTAGAACTTTACTTGTAGGCACAGCTTGCACGTGTGTGTCGCTGATGTGAAACCACTGTCCTTTTGATTCCATTTCAAAATCTGTCAAAAGGAAATAAAATCAAACATAAATGGAAAGATTCAAGGTGATTACTTTTTGGTTATACCATAATCTGCTGAGTGCCTGAATTTTCCAAGACATCTTACCTTGTGGAATATCACCATGAAGAACAAGATTAGAGAGATGACTATTTGCAGTTCTTGCCTTGGCATAGGCAGTGTAATGCCCCGACCTCATAGTACCACTGTGTTCCACAACTCCATATAAGGAATATAGTACCCTTGTATTTTCTTCTGCAACATTCTTTAAAAATGAGTAGAATCCAAAAGTTAGTTCCAGTTCCATTTACACAGATGTCTTTGGCAAGACAAGTTTATACTATGCAAAGGATCTTTAACCATTACTTTGAGAGTACAGAAATCATTCATGAGTCTTACTATTTTCTCCCTACTACTCAGCTTGAGACACTTTTATTTTTATTATAAAGTTACCATTGTTCCCCTGCTAGAAAAGCCATAGGCCACTTGATGCAATCAGTTACCTGGCTCAGGTACCAAATAACTGAATTCAACTTGCCAGTTTCTTTAGGAGCCTGAGGATAATTCCAGAATATCTTAACAACCCTAGCTATTAACAACCCTGAATACCCTGTTGAAAATTTAAGCCCTAAACAGACAGTATTTTAGGTTGTGCCAAAAATTACCCCTTATATTTTTAAATGTCCCCAAGGGAGTCGGTGAGAAGCACATTACACCTCTCAAGTGTTCCCTTTCCCCACCAGAAAGTGGAAGCTGCTTATTCTTTCAGGACTCCAGGGCTGGCAACAGAAACAGGCATTCTCTGGGCCAGGAGCCATTTTGCAGACAACTATTTATGTTCCCATCTAAAAAGTCCTTAACAGGCATCACCGCCCTTCAGTAGTACTGTCTCTAGCCTCAGCTTCCCAATCTGTGCCTCCATATTCACTGAAAAACTTAGTACTTCTCTGTCCATCTATGATCCTCACAGGATTTTAAATGCCATTCCATTTTAGCCAGCCACAATCAGGACTAGATTCTGCGGTTGTCATCACTCAGAACTGTTCGTTCAACTTCATACAATTTTTTTTTGAGACAGGGTCTCACTCTTGTCTCCCACTGCTGAAGTACAGTGGCATGATCTCGGGTCACCGCAACCTCTGCCTTAGCCTCTGGAATAGCTGGGACTACAGGCACGCAGCACCATCACTAATTTTAATTTTTTGTAGAGACAGGGTTTCACTATGTTGCCCAGGCTGGTCTCAAACTCCTGAGCTCAAGGGACAAAATAAATCTTATTTTTCATCTTAGTCTACAAATCTTCTATTTATTCAACTCTCATCTCACCTATTCTGTACTCTTTAACCTAGAAAGGATATCCGATGCTCATTCTCCTGGCCTATGAAGACTTTTCGCTTCATTCCTGATGCAGTTTGGCTGTGTCCCCACCCAAATCTCATCTTGAATTGTAGCTCCCACAACTCCCACGTGTTGTGGGAGGGGACCCATTGGGAGGTAACTGAATCATGGGGGCGGGTGTTTCCTATGCTGCTCTCATGATAGTGAATAAGCCTCACAAGATCTGACGGTTTCATAAGGGGGAGTGTCCCTGCACATGCTCTTGCTTTGCCTGCTGCCATCCACATAAGATATGACTTGCCCCTCCTTGCCTTCTGCCCTGATTGTAAGGCCTCTCCAGCCATGTGGAACTGTAAGTACAATAAACCTCTTTCTTTTGTAAATTGCCCAGTCTTGGGTATATCTTTATTAGCAGCATGGAAATGGACTAATACAATTCCCATATGCAGTCTAGACCATCGCTATTCAAAATGTGGCCCATGAACAGCCAGCATCAGCATCACCTGAGAGTTTACATTAAAGATGCAGAATTTTCAATCCCATGCCAGACCTACAGAATGAAAATTTGTAGGTCTGATTCACATATACACATTAAAGTTTGAGAACTTCAACCACATGTATCACTTACAAATAATCTCTCAGTACTCACCACCAACTTTGCCACTATATCCAATTCATCACAAAACCTCACCCTGAATCCTATAATGTACCTGCTGTGCCCCAAACCCAGACAGCCACTACTGCCAAGAAACAAAAGTATAATATATGATCATGTACCTTGTCACAGTCTTCAACTATAATCTTATATATTGTTCTTAGCTGCCTCTTCCATTATGCCCTTCACAGCAACTGACCCAGACTTCTTTTTTTTTTTTTTTTAAAAGATGGGGTTTCACCATAATGGCCAGGATGGTCTTGAACTCCTGACTTCAGGTGATCCACCCACCTCAGCCTCCCAAAGTGCTAGGATTATAGGCATGAGCCACTATGCCCGGCCTTTTTTTTTTTTTTTTTTGAGGCAGTTTCTTGCTCTGTTGCTCAGGTTGGAGTACAGTGGTGTGATCTCAGCTCACTGCAACCTCCATCTCCCAGGTTCAAGCAATTCTCCTGCCTCAGCCTCCTGAGTAGCTAGGACTACAGGCATGTGATGCCACACCCAGGTAATTTTTGAATTTTTAGTAGAGACAGGGTTTCACCATGTTAGCCAGGCTGGTCTCAAACTCCTGACCTCAAGTGATCCACCTGCCTCGGCCTCCCAAAGTGCTAGCACTACAGGCGTGCGCCACCACGCCTGGCCCCAAAATCTTCTTTAACATGGAGATTCTTTGAGATCCTTTGTGGTATCCTCACTTTCTACCCCTGCCTCTTCCACTCAGATACTTGGGAGGGTCCTGTCATTGGCCATCTCTTCTCTCTCTTCAGACTCTACATATAAGGGATCCCATCTTCTCATAGTTTAAACCACCACATATGTACTGATTTCTAAACCTTTGCCCTGGGCCAATCCTAACCTCTCTGCCGTAGGTCTCAGGTATGTATATACAAATGTTTTCCAGACTAAGCACATTTTCTGAAAGATGCCGGACACACAAATGTATCTAAAACGGTCTCAAAGATATCTGACACTCAAATGTGTCTACTGAAGTCATTATCTTTTCTCTACCTGCTTTTCTCCCTATATTTCCTACCTCAATTTATAGTACTCCCATCTGTCAAGCCAGGCCTCAGGAGTCATCTTCAACCCCTTCACTGCCACCCTCGGCATCCACTTATAAAGTCCTCTGCCTCACCTTCCAGTGCCAATCAACCATTAAGTCTGGTTAATTCTACCTTTTGAAATATTTCTTCTATCTCCCCATCTTCTGCCCAACTTTAAGCCCTCATCAACTACTGGCTGAATTAATGCAACAGCGTCTTTTTTTTTTTTTTTTTTTGAGACGGAGTCTTGCTCTGTCGCCAGGCTGGAGTGCAGTGGCGCAATCTCAGCTCACTGCAACCTCCACCTCCTGGGTTCAAGTGATTCTCCTGCCTCAGCCTCCCGAATAGCTGGGACCAGTGGCACATGCCACCACACCAGGCTATTTTTTGTCATTTTAGTAGAGATGGGGTTTCACCATGTTGGCCGGGATGGTATCGATCTCTTGACCTTGTGATCCGCCCGCCTCAGCCTCCCAAAGTACTGGGATTACAGGTGTGAGCCACCACGCCCGGCTGCAACAGCCTCTTAACTTACTTCCCTGCCTCTCGTCTTTCCCTCCTAAAATCCAGCCTCCATACTTCAACAAGTAATCTATGTCATATGCAGATCTGACCATGCCACCCCAACGCTTTAAACTCTTCAGGGCTCCCCACTGCATACCTAATGAAATCCAAATTCCTCACCATGAGAACCCTCCAAAACTTCATTCCTATCTCACTTCTCTGGCTTCATTTCTCAACTCTTCTATACTTTGTACTGTAAGTTCTAGAACTACATACATTACCAGTCTCTGGCACTCAACATCCTATTTTACACTGCTGCCTTTACTCCTGCTGTTCTGCCTGCAAAACTCATCTCATCTTGATTCATCATACTTTTAATATATAAATATACCTGAAGCATGGTTTATTTTACAGAGCCATTCCTGAACCACCAATATGCTGGGTTAACTGTATACCACCCCTGATCTGTGCTCACCAGACTTAACATTCAACCATATTAAACTGAGATTATTCATTCATAGATCTGCTACTTTTACTTTTATCCCCTCCGCTTACAAGACAATGTACGCCATAATAAAGGGGATTCTAAACACTGAAATGAAATAGCAACCCAATCTTTAAAATGATTCATCACTGATCTTTAAATTATAAAGCTACAATGATCAAAGACCCACTCTACCCAGTGACTGTTATCAACTTCATACTTAAGTGAGATGCTACTGAAGCATTAGGTAAGTAAGCTATGATTTGACTTTAAAGGACTTTCCCAAAAAAGACCACTTTCACTTACCTTACATTTAACGGTGCAAAAAGGAGCCAAATCTAAGATTTCGGGAAACTTTATGTGTTTGTTAACTTTGCATAAGTTAAAACCAGCCTAAAAAAGAAGCATAACAGATTGAGTTCTTTTCCTGGAAAAGCAATACAGGTTAAGTAAACTGAAGTCCCCTCCGATGTCCAAAAGAGTATCAATATTAAGCCCTAGTTCAATTTTCTTTGGAGACTCAATTCTTCCTAACCACCAACTGATTCCAAGTTGGTCTGTATTTGCTAAGTACACATGTATCACCACAAAGAACACACACCAACACATTAAGAAAGCTATTCCCAGCTGGGCACGATGGCACATGCCTATAATCCCAGCTCTTTGGGAAGCTGAGGCAGGGGGATCACTCGAGCCCAGGAGTTCAAGACCAGCCTGGGCAACACAGTGAGACTTTGTCCCTACAAAAAAGTTAAAAAATTAGCTGGGCACAGTGGTAGCCACCTACAGTCCCAGCTACTACTGAGGCTGAGGTGGGAGGATCGCTTGAGAGAGGAGGTCAAAGCTTCAGTGAGGCATGATCATGTCACTGCACACCAGCCTGGGTGGCAGAACAAGATTGTCTCAAAAAGAAGAAGAAAAAAGCTATTCTCATGAGAAAATTCTCAAAGTTTCTGCTTCAGCCATCCAGAAATGCCAGATTAGACCAGAGGTTCTGAGTGCTTAAAACTCAGCAATAGCATAATACTTTTCTTTGAAACACACACACTCAGCCTCATGCTGGGATCAAGCTTAGTGAACTGTTAATAAAGGCCCACCCAATTAGTCAAGCCCATATCAACCAAGAGAGGAAAAACGTTCTGAAGATGCTGAATGTACTTTTGGAATTTGGAATACAGTTTGGAAGTTATACTGCTTATAGCAAAAGTTTTCCAGAAAAGATGGAAAACTTTCCATCATTTTCCACTAAAATGATGACAATCCAATGCAGCAATGTCTTCTTATCAAGGGTCAGTAAAAATAAGACAACAGACACAAAACAGAAAAAAATCACTAATATTCCAAAGCATGAGATGTATGTAATACATCAGTCTTTTTCTTTTTATAACCTGAAATAAAAGATGCCTTACTTTATTTCAGGTTAAAAAAAGGAACATGAACATGAGTGCTAGGAAATCTGAGGAGATTGTGCCTCCACTTTCACATGCTCCTCTGCCTCGCACATATTTTTTTCCCTTTCCTACTCCACTGACATTAGACTTAAGAAACAACAGAAAACCAAAGAAACATAGTAGTATGTTGAGACAGTAATGAATAAAGTAGGTAATAATGAAGTAGGTGTTACATATTTAAAACAAATTTTGGGTAACAAGGATTACCTGCTGAAATCTCTTTAAATGAAGAGTAAGAACAGGAGGAGCAAGAGAAATTAGCATCTGCTTTTTGGCATTGGTGTAAACATGCTTCCTTTCACCTAAAGAAAAGAAGAAATTTTTAGCAGTGTGAAAATAATTTCAGACCCCTGCAACATTCGGATTTGCTATAAAATCACTTCAAACATCTAAAGCAAGGATCAGTAAACTTTTTCTATGAAGGACCAGATAACGAATATTGTAGCATCTGTGGACTTAGGAGGCAAAATCAAAGATATTTTATAGGTACTTACATATGAGATAAAAATTTCCATAAATTCTTAGTGATGAAATAAAAATACTGTAATAACTGAAAGTGATTATAATTATTAAAGAGAAAAATGGAATTACTGTGGAGAGATACTCTTTTGGTTTATGAGGTTCAAAGGTTAGTATACTCCATCATCAAATGATTTGCAAATGTTCATCTATAAAAAATATTTTTTAGGCTGGGCATGATGGCTCACACCTGTAATCCCAGCACTTTGGGAGGCCTAGGCAGGTGAATCACTTGAGGTAAGGAGTTCAAGATCAGGCTGGCCAACACGGCAAAACCCCATCTCTACTAAAATTACAAAAATTAGCCAGGCATGGTGGCAGGCGCCTGTCATCCTAGCTACTTGGGTGGCTTAAGCAGGAGGATCGCTTGAACCCAGGAGGTGGAGATTTCAGTGAGCTGAGATTGGCCACTGCATCTTAGCCTAGGAGACAGGGAACAAGTCTGTCTCAAAAAACATACATATGTGTGTGTCTGTGTGTGTGTGTGTGTGTGTGTGCGTGTGTGCACGCACGCGCACGCATGCGCGGTCTCTGAACTGATACATATATATATATACACACACATACAAAAAGTAAGTCTGTTTTCATATGGTCTCTGAGCGGATATATACATATCATATATAAGTAACATATATTTATGCATAAGATATAGAACACACATATTTGTCTACATATATATACATATAGACAAAAAGCAAGCCTGTTTTTATATGATCTCTGAGCTGATACACACACACACACACACACACACACACACACACACACACACACATATAAACACACACGGAAACAGGCTTACTTTTTGTCTCTACATGTAAATAAATAAATTTTACTTAGAATTTTAAAACATTTCAACAATTTTAGTAAAAATCCTTAGGAATCCATGGCCCTCCACATCCTATTTACCCAAACTAAAAAAAAAAAAAAAAAGGCAGTGAGGAGATGGGAGAAATTCTGTGTCTCCCTGTTTCCCATTTGAGGAAGACTGTAAGAAAGCACTGTCATCCCCATGCCTTGTACTGGGCGTGTCACATTAGTACACTGATAAAGTTGTCTGGCATCCTGGGTACAAAGGAGATAAGGGTGGAAAAAAATAGCCACTATGTGTCAGGATGCTGTGGTGATTCCATTCTAAGTGGATAATTTACCCACAGGAAGAGGTGTCGAGGAGAAAACTGTCCCATTTAACTGCTGCTGGGATGTCACAGACTACTAGCCACTTCAATAAAGTCCTACTTCTTCCATCCTTCTATTAAAATATTTACACAGAAGAGGTCACTTATTCATGTCATCCAAATTGAGATACAATTACATTAGGAGTACTCTGCCTATGCAGTGCAAAATGTGCCCCTGAATATTAATTTTACTTACAGTGAGAGAATTAAAATACCTTTTATATTTGCTTTTGGTCCATTACACTGTCTCCGTGTACATACTTCACAAAGCAGTTTATTCGCATCTCGAAGTTTCTCATTACGGGTGAACTGATATAAACAATGCTGGATTGAACACTCATCAGTACTGAAAACTTCCCTGTTTGCAAGAGTACAGAAAGCAGTTTCTGGATCTTCATTTACAACCTCATACACCTTTGTTCCAGAAGTATGACTATCATTCAGAATCTCTAAATTTATTTCATCAGGATGAAGAGCAGCATTCAAATTCAGGTTTTTGAAACCACTGGAAATGTCCATTTCTCCACTGGTCCCTTCCTTCAGGTAGGCACCATTTAAATTTCTAGTACATTCAGTGGGAGAAGATGTCAAAACCTCCCGATCATTATCCATGTTGATATTTTTCATATCAACTTCCTCTGTGGATTTTTGATTGTCAGTTACACTTTCTATCATTTTTTCTTGGCCATTCAAATCTTTCTGGTTGACACAATATTCTTTATGCATAACATCCTCTTGTGAAATATGGCTGGATTTAATATCTACTTCTCCTTGAAGTGACATTTCAGCTTCATATTCATTATCTTCAGGATGGTCAATAGTACAAATATCACTTAAATGAAGAACTTTTCCTTGAATTTTTTGTTGTCTTCGTTGGTTCTGGGTAAAAAGGATAAGATATTATGAAAGAAAAAAAAAAAAAAGAAAGAGAGGGAGGGAGAAAAGGAGGAAGAGAGACAGAGGAAGAAAGAGAAAATATGCACATGTACTATATCGTTTTGTTGCTTGTCAATCAAAAATAATTTCCTAAGGAAGAGTTCACTCTCACAATCTGATCCTAAAACTTCCTTTACTATCAAGGATCAAATAAATTATGAAGAAATTGGTTGGGCATGGTGGCTCACACCTGTAATCCCAGAACTATGGAAGGCCAAAGCAAGAAGATCACTTGAGAAATCTGAGACAAGCCTGTCAACATACCGAGACCCATCTCTAAAAAAAATAAAAACTAGGTGGGCACGTTGGTGTGCACCTGTAGTGCCAGCTACTCAGGAGGCTGAAGCAGGAGGATCACTTGAACCCAGGAGTTCAAGGTTACCATGAGCTATGGTCATGCACACTATACTCCAGCCTAGGTAGCAGAGCAAGACTCTGTTTCAAAAAATATATAAATAATGAAGAAAAGTTATTTAGGCCAGGTGTGGTGGCTCACACCTATAATCCCAGCTCTTTGGGAGGGTGAGGCATGTGTCTCACTTGAGTCAGGAATTTCAGACCAGCCTGGCCAACCTGGTGAAACCCCCTATCTCTACAAAAAATACAAAAAATTAGCCAGGCATGCCTGTAAGGCACGCATGGGTGGTGCACACCTGTAGTCCCAGCTACTTGGGCGGCTGAGGCAGGAGAATCTCTTGAACATGGGAGGTGGGAATTGCAGTGGGCCAAGTCCACATCACTGCCCTCCAGCCTGGGCAACAGAGTGACGGAAGGAAGGAAGGAAAGAAGGAAGGAAGGAAGGAAGGAAGGAGGGAGGGAGGGAGGGAGAGAAGGAAGGAAGGAAGGAAGGAAGGAAGGAAGGAAGGAAGGAAGGAAGGAAGGAAGTTCTTTAAATGAAATCAGGAAAAAACCATCACCAGTCATCAAAAAATCATCCTATTGTAGAAATGAAAATATCCAAGAAATGGTCTCTGTGCTAACAGAAGTAATCCAGGCAAAATACTAAGACTGAAAACCCAGGCAGCCAAATGTTAAAGCATATGGTGGGTCTTACTACACACATAACAGAAAGAAATGTATCCACAGGAGTTATAATCATTGAGTCAAGGTTTCACTGAGATAAAAAAACAAACTGAAAGAAAATTCAAGGATGCAATAGTACAGGACTGCTTTCATCAGAGGAATAGACAAAAGTATTCTGGGAAAAAAATGGCCTAAAGTTAGCAAAGAAGCAAGGTAGCCACCCGCATATACAGGAGAAAGTAAAGAACTTTTACCCTTTAAAATCACTCTTACCACTTGCAACCTACTTGTAAATAGAGAGGAAGGGAAGGCATTTAATCGAGATTCCTGTTACTAAAATGCCTAAAAACCCAAAGGGGTTAGCATTTCTGGTTGTAACTGAAAGAAGAGCCCCTATGAGGCTACATTTTAATACCAGAAGAATAAAGGGCAGCATAGAGGATGGGACCCAAATATTTTCTGATGTGTTTCCATAGAAAGCAGAGAAACACATGAACAAAAAATGAGAAAATATAAGCAAAACCTTCAAAGAAAATGAAACACAAATGGCTCTGAAACATAAAAATATGCTTAATCTCATTTATATTAAAATAAATACAAAATAAAATTGCACTGAGATAATATTTTCCATCTAACACACCAATCAAAATCTGGAAGTCTGATTAACACACAGCTGTCAAGGATCAGGAAAAACCTTTGTGAAGGGCAATTAGGTAGTATCAATCGAAACTATAAATGCAATCCTTCTTCTCAAAATTTACCCTACAGATGACATATGTATAGGATTATTCACTAGAGCATTGACCATTATAGCAAAAGACTAGAAACAACCTAAACCAATAGAGAAATGGTTAAATGAATTATGGTACATCAATAAAACAGGGAAGGAGGGAAGGAAGGAAGGAAGGGAGGGAGGGAGGAAGGGAGGAGTAGAAGAGAGGGAGGGAAGAAGGGAGGGAGGGGGCAGGAGGGTGGGCCAGGTACAGTGGCTCACACCTGTAATACCAGCACTCTGGGAGGATGAGGTGGGCAGATTACTGGAGGTCAGGAATTCAAGACCAGCCTGACCAACATGGCAAAACCTGTCTTTACTAAAAATACAAAAATTAGCCAGGTGTGGTGGCTCATGCCTGTAATCCCAGCTACTCAGGGGGCTGAGGTAGGAGAATCACTTGAACCTGGGAGGCAGAGGTTGTGCTGAGATCTCACCATTTGCATTCCAACCTAGGCGACAGAGCAAGACTCTGTCTCAAATAAAAGAAAGAAGAAAAAACAAGAATGAAGAAGTTTTATATATTAAAATGGAAAAGACTCCAAATATGTAAGTATAAACAAATACCACAATCCAGAATAGTGTTGTATGGTAAGAAAGGGGAGAAAAAAACAAGAATACATACCTGTATTTTCTCATATTTTCCAAAAGAAACTCCAGAAGGATATGTTAAGAAAAAACAAAAATGTTTACCTTTGTCATAAAGTGGTGGTCAACCGGGCACGATGGTTCACACCTGCAATCCCAGCACTTTGGGAGGCCAAGGCGGGGGGATCAGTTGAGGTCAGGAGTTTGAGACCAGCCTGGCCAACATGGTGAAACCCCATCTCTACTAAAAATACAAAAATTAGCTAGGCTTTTTGGCATGCGCCTGTAGTCCTGACTGCTCAGGAGACACAGGCATGAGAATCACTTGAACCTGGGAGATGGAGATTGCAGTGAGCAGAGATTGCGCCACTGTACTCCAGCCTGGGTAACAGAGTGAGACTCTCAGATAAAAAAAAAAAAAAGAAGAAAAAAAAGGGGGGATAGGAGGGGGACTTATTGTTACCTTTATATATCTTTAAATTTGTGTCAACATATTAACTCAAAAAATTAATTAACTAAATTTACTACAAATACTTCTTACAAGCAATGTAGGACTCGAAAAAAAAAAAAGAAGCACAATCTTTTCTTCACATATATTCAAAGCAATTTCTCTGCAGAGAATACAAAATCAGCTAAAGCCTATAATTGCCAAATGAAAGTGCTGTATATAAAATAACAGACACGTCTAACCAATGTCATTCAGACTACAAACTCAATAGTTCAAAATATCAAATTAGAAATGTATGATTTTCCTCCTAAATACCCACCTTGGCTTGCTTTTTGGCTTGTTTCTTTGCTTTTTTCTGTAAGTGCTTACTTGTTCCAGAAGGAATATCACTTCTCTCTTTTATGTAACTGTCGTTATCTTTTTCTTCCTCGCTATCTTTATCTTCATCCTCCATTGTCTTTTTTAGATTTTTATCATTTACACTTTTCTTACCACTCTTAAAATATAGACAACACGGGTCAAAAACAAACTTTTACAGCTACCATTAAAAAAAAAATCAGTGCTATCTTAAGTATTTTTCTACTTCTATTACGTACTAGCTTTATTTTCCACAATATTTGAAAATAGATGAGACAAAATCCATGTATCTCATATACTAGAAAGCAATCTTCACATAGCGAGAAAACAAGCAAACCAACACAACAGCAAAAAGGCAACCTCACATGCAAGCGTAATAGAAATACAGTGAATTTTATTAGATACATGCTGTGTCACACTGTAAATATGTCCATTTCCAAATGTATTTTCTAAGTGATTTATACATGTCACCCCAGTGTATTCTTTTTATTTTCTTTCTTTGTATGCATATGACAGTTTCAGAGAAAGAGAAAATAAAGTTTGGTGAGACTTCAATTACCAAGTAACAAGCCAAGGGACTCATAATTCATATGAAGTTGAATAATGATTTATCTAATATTCATAACATCTCTTCTTTTTTCCTACTACTACTTAAAAGGAACCAAATTAATGTGGCTCTAAAATGAAACAATACTCTTTATTTAACATTTATGAACTTAGGTGTGCAAGGGATTCATGGTTAGTTTAAACAACAAAAACAAGTAGTAATTTTAATATAAGGAAAATACTTCCCTGTATGCAAACCAATCAAACTAATTACTTGTACAGAATTCTGAATACATCATCTTTTTTTTCATCCTCATTTTTAAAAGTAGTTACCCTGTCCTTTATTCAAATCCTAAAAATTATTCTAACTCAAATTAAGAAAAATTTCTGCATGGGCTAGTAATACACAAACTTAAAAATTCAGTTATAAGGCTTCCCCATAAAATCTTACAGGGAAAAAAATCTACTTGAATAAAATAAACTCAATAGTCTTACCTGATCATCTAAAACTGGGAGGGACAAATCAAGGAAAGATTCATGAACCAAGGAGACCTTAACCAATCAAAAAAGAAAATGTAAAAATACAAATACTCTAAATATTACATAGTAAGATCCTACCTGCCCTGTGGAGTGGGGGGTAGGGGTAGGTTTTAAAATAAACAAAGGCTTAAGAAAATTTGAAATAAAAAATTACACAACATTGAGGACTCTGAGTTGGGGAAAATAAAACGTTAAACTAAATTCTTCAAGATTTAAGGAATGCTGACATTTCCCACAAAGAACCATGTGCATTTGAATACTATAAAAAGATATCCTATGACAGCAGACGTTTCTGTTTTTGAAATAAACAACTGATAAACTACTCTATGAATATTAGTGAATAAAACGAGTGCATATGGCATCTACTTACAGTTCTGCATTGATCACACATGATCGTACTAGTTAGTTCACCACCAAAGATGCGGTCAACAAAACTTGGTATTGATTTTTTCTTCTCATAATCTACAGAGAAAAAAAGTGTATCAATTACCAATTATCTTTATATAATTAATTAAACAAGAAAAGCTAACACTACTTACCTAACTCTAAAATTTTATTTTAAATTTCCTGTCCCCTAGACTTCTTCCTCTATTCATAATCATCATTATTTGAGTTTTATGCAATACAAGTCAGTACTATATATTTCAGCTCTGAGCATAACACACTTGAACATAATCGCCTTTTATGAATAAGACAAAGAAGTCCTTATCCAAAATCTAGTCAGTGGGAAGTAAACTGTGCAAGTCAGCGAGACTTCTATGTCTCTCTCTCTCCACTGGTGTAAAATGAAAAGCTCTGACTAGGATGAATGACAGTCTAGCTCCTTAGTTCTAGCTCTAACATTCTAACATTCAAAACTGATAAAAGATACCACAGTGACAAACTGGGAGAGAAAATGCATGTAACTTGTTTTGTGAACTCTAAGACTAAACTCCTTCGATATTTTAGAAACAAAAGAAAAACCTCAGGAAAATGTTTCAAACAAAATCTTCCTTTTATTTCCCTATGTTCCCAGAAATAATCTTTTTACTACTTGGTCAGCCAATTTTCCAAATATGTGAAACCTATAAGCATTATTCAAATGATAATTTATGCAGAAACACACTTTTATGACAGAAAATGCCAGCAGGCATAATTCTCTCCTTTAGTGGCCAGGCTCTAAAGGGCACCAAGGAAGCAAAGAGTTGCTATGAGTTGATTCAAATCTGTGCTTTATAATACAATAGCCCTTAGTCACTTGTGGCTATTTAAATTTAATTACAATTAAATAAAAATTAAAATGCAGTTTCTCAGTTTCACCAGTCACATTTCAGGCTCCATACGTGCCTAGTTGCTTCTATATGGAACAGCAAAGATATAGAAGAGTTCCATCAACATAGGAAGTTCTACTGGGTGGATCGGTCCTAATCTTTACATGCCACACAATAAGAACTAAGTTGGCTCCGTGATTAATAAACCAACTACTGAGAACTCACACTAACAAACATAATTAATGTATTACTGCTAATTATAATTTTAAGCTTTTGAAAAGAAAAATTGTAATTCATCTTAGCTTTATCTTTAATACATAAAAACAATACACCATAGGTTAAAATTGTTCACCTTTGGAGCACTGAATAATTTTTACTAATCAATGTTGATAAAGAGAAATTATACATTAATAATTGTGGACTTGGAAATACATATGCCAGCAATCTTGTCCTAAGGTACAGAGGAATTCAACTATAGTGTTTTAGTTCAAAAAGTGAGACATTACCTTTAACTTTATTTTTTAGTTCTTCATCCAATTTTTCAGTAGAATTACCAAATGCTTTAAGTATTCCTTTACTCACTCTCTAAAAGTAATAAAATGGATATATATATACTATTAAATCTTAAATTTTATTTTCCTTAGAAAATATGTAATCAAGTTAAGAAAGTGATCAAGCTATAGCTCCCCATATTTACTAAATAATTCCAAAATCACATTTTCAAAATTAATTCAAGGAGCTAAAAAGGAATTATGCCTGCAAAGCAATCACTAACCACTGAATGAAGATATTACCTTATCATTTCAAGATCTTAAACCTTTTCAAACCAAAGCTTTTCAGAATATGTCCACCTCCGTTGAAAAGAAACTAAAATAGCTTGTCCTACAAGGAGAATGTTTCCGTGAGAGCCATAGGGACTGACTCTAGTGCTTACAACAGCCCAGCTCCATTATTTCTGGGGGACCTTACACTAGGTACTGAACTTTTCTCTACAGCCTGGATTCTCAATCTATGGAGTAAGAAAAATCACAGTATTCACCTTGCAGAAACTTAGTGAGAACGAAGTAAGAGAATTAATATAAAACACTGAAAACAGCGATTGGCATAAAATAAATGTAAAATAAATATTAGTTATTATCACTATCATTAGTACTCACCAATTCATAACCCCAAATACATTATTTTATATCCTGGCTATTCACAAAATTGTAAACTGCAACAAATGTTCCCTGACTCTTACAAAGAGAAAATACTTCCTAGGTTCAAAAAACTGTCAAATCAGACTTGGAGTAAGAGTAAGGGTGTGCTGCACCTGGAAACTATTTTGGGAGAAACATTTTCCAGTATTTGGCAGCTCTCTTCGTAGAGGTTAGTAAACAGTCTTTAAAGAACATTAATGCTGTAAACATCAACTAAACTTAAGCCATGATGAGAAAGAGAATCATTGCTAATTCTCCAGACTCATTCTAATGGTGAAAACATACTAGTTGAAAAAGCTGGTGTAAGAAAAAACTTAAAAGTATGATGGCCTTAATAACTAGCTTTCATTGTTTTAACAACTCATAAGATATCAAATGAGACAGAAAGCTTATGAAGACAGGATTATAAAATACAATGGTCATAACATGCTAACTTGGTGTTCTTCTGCTCTCATCCCATCCAATAAATAGCGAAGTAGCTCCTGGCTGTCTTGCTGCTGATAGCCTTTAAACCGCACTGCTCTAGAGAAAAACAAAAAGACAGAAAAGCAATGATCAGTCTACTAAGATATGAAGCTATTTTTAGAAAAATCTTAGGATCATATCCCAAATCTCAGAGAGTTAGTTTCTCCTAATTTCCGTTTAGTCCATTAACACCCTTGGGAGATTTAACTATCATAAAATGTATTTTAAAATCTAAATGAAAAAACTACGTCTTATTGCATATATAGGGCTGACTTTAATGCTATTAATATTTTTGTATTATTTCTCAGCATCTCACTGAGGCACTGAAAGCACGATCAAAGTGGATACTCACTTTTTACAGACCTGAGAAAAGAGTTCTTTAGGTGTCACAATCCCTTTTTTGGTCTCTTGCATCTCATTAAGAAACTGGCTCATGGCTAAAGTAAGAGGGCCTGGGGGCTCAAGGTTTATTTCTAACGGTTCCTGAATATGGGAAAAGAAATTACTTTCTTCAGTCAAATTTTGGAATCACTGACTTTACTAAAATGTAATTAGTTAACATATACTGCCAATGTTCCTGACAGAATTGCCCCACTTAAAAATTTAAAATGTATATCAAAAACTATAGAAACTGTTGGTTATAGACTGTCTTATGCAGAATTCAGCTCTACTATTTTAGTTTTAGATTATCCAGAACACTTACTACCTGAGAATTGAAAGAGCCAAACCAAAATGTAAATAATCAAAATGGATAAGGTAGCATTTATTTAGCTACACAGCTCTTAAGTCACCTTAAAGATGTTAAAAATAATAACGTAAGCCTAAGGCTTCACAAACACATACACATTACCAAGACGGAAGCTTAACACTCCAGCATAGAAAAACAAAGCATACACAGAGCAAACAAATGTAAAGGCTCCTTATAACTTCTATTAGCCTGAAACTGTTTAACTTAGTAGCCTAAAATAAAACAAAACAAAAATGGTGGAAACGAGTGTTAATTATTTAAAATAATTTAGAAAGCAGACATTCAGAGAGGAAAGTTACAGATGAGAAAAGTTTAAAGAACATACTGTTAATGCCAAATCAGGTGGTTCAATTTTTACAATTGTTCCAGACATTTTCACTTCTTTTAGTAGTTCTCTCAGTACTGGTGTTTGTGACAAGTTCTAGAATGTAGGATGAAAAAAAAGAGAAAAATTATTTAAAGGCAAATTACCTCAAACCTAAGTGTCTATTTTATCCAAACAGAAAATCATGAGCAACACTGAAATCACTATTGTATCTATGCTTGGGAAATGAAAAGTTACAGATGCTTCTCTCCCTACTCTACTTGCGTCATAACTACTTCAGTTCTGGGCTTATTCATCACCTCCGTGGGGCATTCTCTCACCACCCAATCAGAAGTAGCTATCCCCAATCCTCCACCATGATTTTCTCACAACCACTTACCACCACTTGTAGCTACATATATGCTTCTGTGTGAGGTTAACCTGTGTTTCCGCCACCCAACTGCAAGGTCCATGAGGGAAGCAGCGATATTTGTTTTAAACCCACTGCACCCCAGTGCTCACTGTCTTACTACCATGCAATAAAACTTTCTTTAAGTATTCTTTGGCCATGCATGGTGGCTCACACCTGTAATCCAAACACTTTGGGTGGCCAATGTGGGTGGATTGCTTGAGACCACGAGTTCAAGACTAGCCAAGGCAACATGGCAAAACCCTGTTTCTACAAAAAATACAAAAACTAGCCAAGAGTGGTGGTGCATGCCTGTAGTCCCAGCTACTCTGGAGGCTAAGGTAGGAGGACTGCTTGAGCCCAAGAGGCAGAGGCTGCTGTGAGCCCAGATGGTGCCACTGCACTCCAACCTAAGTGACAGAGTGAGACCCTACCTCAAAAAAAAAGTTTTTTTTGAATACACAGAAATAAATTAATTAGGGGGAAAAAAAACTCAAGTAGCAGATTCTATGAGGAAAATGCTAGCTTTTTTAAAAGGGAAAAAAATGACAATGTACCTGCATAACTGCATTGAAGAAACAGGTGTTTCCCAAATTACTGAGTCCTTTCACAGTTATCTGGGAAGGAGAATTCATGGAAGGATTTTCTTTAGCCATGTTTTCCTTCTTTTCTCTTTCTTGTTCATTTTTACTCTCTTTTTCTAATTTTTTATTTTCAAGTTCAATATTTCCATTATCTTTTTCTGCTTTAAAAAAGAAGAAAATATTTGGCAAAATGTGAAATACAGTTATATTGAATGCAAAAGTATACTTGGGAAACAGTACTAGAGTTTGCGAGTTTTACCTAAAGTCATTATTTTCCACCTATTTGATTTTAAATAAATACAAGTAAATTGCCATCCAAAAAAAAAAAAAAAGAACCGATAAAAAAAAAAATACTCAGACCTAAAATAAGCATTAGTTTGACAAATAAAACCAAACAGTATATGCTTTGGCATAAGTCTCCTTTTTACTGCACAAAAATTCTTTACAAATGAACATATCTTGTGAAATTAAGACTATAAAACAATCAAGTAAAGAATGTGAACATGAAATAAATTTTTTAATGAATTCTGTGGGCCAAAAATCAATCCTATAGTAAAAACAAATAATTCTGGCTCTGACAAAGACTTTTGTGACAATAAAAACTTAAAGAATATGCTTAAAGCAAATGCTGTATGTCAACCAATTAATTTAGTTATTCATGGAAAGAACCTATGAAATATCTGACCATTAGAAGGAGTCACAAATGCTTTACTTTTATATTATCCCAGTAGACAAACTGAAATCCTGTTATTGCAAAATGTACTACGGTAAGAAGAGTATAAGGCAGGTCTACAGTAAGTAAGCCTTGCCAGGGTTATGGGAACAGGCCTATTACCTATTACCTTAGTCTATGGCCTTCATCACATCTACTACATCATTTTTCACATCCCTTCTAATACCTTATAGTTAAACCAAAAACAGTTCCGTAGTTTGAAATCAACCATAACTAATGTTACTCAGCTGCATATAATGCTACGTAGTGTAACAAACCTGAGTATCAGCAGATACACAAATCAACATTTAGTGAATATTAAAGAAACAAATTATTTTACCTGGCTTTGGAGTTGTAATACCGGCTTGTTTTCTAACATAATCAACCACTTGACCCAATTGGTTTGAACTACAATACTGGACCTCATTATCACATATGTAACACCTGTGTCCCAAAAATCACAGAGAAGAAAAATGATGAACTGACAACTAGAAAAGAGAGATAAATAATAATTCCTGGAATCCAAAGTGCGTAACCACCAAATTATTCTATTAGAGAAACTGAAAGTAAAAATTCTGTTTTCCTGATGAAGACTATGCATATTAACTCTGGTTTATTATTAATAAGATTAGCCAGAATTATGGCTACATGTAAGTGGTAAGATAAAATACTCCAAACATTTTACTGTACTAACACTGAAGTCAAAAGATTTTTCTATATGTATTTCAAAATACAGAACTACACCAACAAAAGTAACAACCTTTACAATTGAAAGATGTCATTCAGGGAAGACCACTGTGAAAATAATTTTTAAGACGTAAAAATCTGTTTTAATGATATTACAATGCAGCATCTATAACATACCAGCCTGATATTTATTTTCATGCAAATTCATAGCTAAAATTTTATTACATTCTTATTTATCTGAAATTTGTTCTTAGTGTCCTTATCTCCACTATATGCCTTATAATATCACAAGCAAGAAAAACAAAGGGGTAAAGATTCTTAAGTCTTATACGTTACAATTTTTGTGTTTGTGTAAATGTCCAAGTAAAAGCTTCTCATAACATCATATTCTTTGGCTTTCTGAAAGTGATGGTATTTTAAAAAATACTACAAAAATTTTAAATTGATTTCTTCTTAAACATACACAAACATTTCCATTCTCCAATATTTCAAATAATTTCCATCCAACAGGCGGAGGAACTGAAACTCACCATACACTCCAGTTGTCCAAGCTAAGAACCAGACAGTGAGGTTCAGATCGTGGCGTCATATAGTGCTTCAAGGCATGCTGCTCTTGAGAATTTCTGCCACAGCCCTAAAAAAAAACCATAATCATAAACCTCACAGCCATAAAAATTCACTAAGAGGGGAGAATTCACAATCTATCACAAACAAGGAAGTGGTTCATGAAATCTGCCATTCTTACCAATCTTGAAAAGAAAACATTAGAATCTGTATTTTGTTAAAACTTATAAATGCACAGGCAACTGTACTTTCAGGTAATACTTTCTGAAATAAGTTCAAAGAGTTTTCTAAAATCCCAAATTGATCTTAAAATGCAAGCATACCTGATGGCCACATTTAAGACACAGCCAAACTGAAGGCTTTTCTTCTGTTTCTTCTTCAGATTTATCTTTTACTTTATTGTCTGTCTTACAGTCTTGGCAAATATTCCATTCCACATTCACCAAAGCCTTTTTCAAGCTACCTTGTTCCAATCCTTTTCTAATGTGTCTGCACAAAGGTTCTATTAAAACAAATAGAAAAGGAACATATAACGTCGAAAATGACTTTCTTCAGTTAATCTTAAAACTTACCCTTGATTCACATTTCAAAAATGAAATTTACTCTATAAGGAAACTGTTAGATATTCTGAACTTAAAATTGTTTGATATTTGAAGAATATAGGATAAATATGTAATAAAGAGATAAGACACAAATTTGTGAAGTTTTGCTTTCTTGAAGTCCTAAACATAAACACCACTGCCCCCCACTACAAATTCATTTCAAATTATTTGGCTATTTCCTTTAAATTAAGGATCTTTATCATATTTATGATTCCTTTTATCTCTAAAGATTTGTAGAAAACGTCCTTCATTCAGTCAGTAATACACATACTACATGGAAAGCACCGTGAGCCCAAAATAGACCAAGTCACAGCTCTTCTCTTTGAGTAGCTCACATTCTGGAAGGAAAGGCAGCTAAATAAATTAATTTATAAATATCTCCAAAACATGGTGTAGCAGCACAAGAAGAGAATGCTGAAGTCACCAAAAATTTCACAGGGGAGGTAACATCTGTGCAATCCTAGAAGATAATAATAGTAATAAAAATTGCTGATATTAATACTTTCTATAAACTTTGTTAAATATTTGCATACATTATCTCATTTAATCCTTATAATCACCCTAGAAGACACTATTAGTCCCCATGACAAATGAGAAAACTAAGATTTAGTGCCCACATAACTACTGAGTATCTATGCCAGAATTTAGACAAGTCCTTCTGACTTCATAGCTCACACTTTAAACTGCAACCTCAGAGAGCGAAGGGCAATCTGAAAATGCCACAGCCATGAACAAAGACATGTAAAAGTACATGCTGTCTCCTCAGATGATGGAGTTACACAATGTGTAAAAATGAGCAGTTGAACCTGAGATTGAAAACTCTGTTGCGGCCAAGATAAGTCAAGAGCTCTGCAAACCACTCTACAGTGCCTGAGTTGTTTCAGGAACATTGGAGGTTTAGAAACTACTCAAGTGGCATAATTAGTTTTATGTCCAATGATCTTGCACCAAGAAAAGAAATATAAATGCAAATGGGATCATGTGGAAAAACTACCAAATCTCAGTAGTCAAAGAAATATAAACCAGAAAAAGAAGCTATCCTTTTCAACTATCAAATCAGCACAGATTTTTACAGATGATACTAACCAGTGCTGATGAAGGTTCAGGGAAATGGACACTTTATTATGCTGCAAGGGGGCCTGTAAATTAGTAAAACATTTCTGAATGGCAATTTAGCAATGAAATCAAGAGTCTTTACACCCTCTGATTCAAAAATTATATTTTTAGGATGTGTATTAGGAAAATATTTGGATGTACACAGAGATTTAGCTATAAAGTTGTTTATTACTGATCCATTCATAATACTAAAAAGTTAAGATTACCTAAATCTGTAACAGTAGAAAATTATCTATATAAATTATGAAATATGCATTCATGGTCTTTGGTCAGTACAATAATATGCCATTAAAAATGTTGAAGGCCGGGCATGGTGGCTCACACCTGTAATCCCAGCACTTTGGGAGGCCAAGGCAGGCAGATCACTTGAGGTCAGGAATTCAAGACCAGCCTAGCCAATATGGTGAAACCCCATCTCTACTAAAAATATAAAAATTAACTGGGATGGTGGCACATACCTGTAATCCCAGCTACTCAGGAGGCTGAGGCAGCAGAATCACTTGAACCTGCTAGGTGGAGGTTGCAGTGAGCTGAGATCATGCTATTGCACTCCAGCCTGGGTGACAGAGCCAGACTCTGTCTCAGAATTTTAAAAAAAAAAAAAAAGTTGTAGAAGGTCAAGTGCAGTGGCTCTCACATGTAATTCCAGCACTTTGGGAGGCTGAGGCAGGCAGATCACTTGAAGCCAGCAGCAAGACCAGCCTGGCCAACATAGGGAAACCCCGTCTCTATTAAAAAAAAAAAAAAAATAGGTGGCTGTGGTGGGATATGTCTGCAATCCCAGCTATTCAGAGACTGAGGCAAGAGAAAATCATTTGAACCTGGGAGACGGAGGTTGCAGTGAGCTGAGATTGCACCACTGCACTCTAATCTGGGTGTCAGAGAGAGAGACAGGCTCAAAAAAAACAGAAAGTAGAAGACCATTAAATGACATATAGATATAAACTTTACATTAAAATACAGATAACAATAATATGCACTTTTATACCATTTTCATATTTTAAAACATATATCCATGTAGAGATAGGAACATTAAAGATTCAATCAATGAAATATACCTAGAGCTTCAGAGGAATCATCGATTGGAACAGTTTTTCCCTTTGTCCGTTTCTTTCCCATGTTGGCACTTTACAGATTACTTACTGACACAAAATAACAATCTAGAAAACAAGATAAAGTTAGCTTGACCTTATTTCTCTAGGAGTCAGTAATATAACTAAGCCACATATATTATGCATGTCTATCACACTTTGTAATTTACAAAGACCAGTCAGACATAATCAACTAATTTTCAACAGGAACTCAAGTATATAGAATAGTTATCTCCCCTGTTTTTCATAGCATAGGAAACTGATTCTTAGCAAGCTTAAGAGGTTATCAATACATGTAAAGGTCAGGAGAGAACCCTGGTCTTCTTACACAGATCTTGAACAGTCTCAAACCTTGACACTTGTAGGAAGCTGACTCCTCACTACATACATGTGAAATAATGATGGCACTCTTAAACAGAAAACTGATTTTCTTTCCTCCTAAGCTACTTTCTTAGCTCTGCAGTCTATGCAAATTAAACTGATAATTTCTCTAATAAAAATTAAACATAATTCTAACAACTTCCTGAAAGGAGTTAGAAAATTTGCAAAATAACTTCAAAGCCAAATACAAAAAGTGATACATTATTGTGCATTTTCCACACCAGGATTTCCTAAGGGCATTAGCTAAATGGAAATTGATTACAACTGCATTCTCAACTACTTACATTATTATATTATTGTCAAAACCACTTTGGAAGGCTATGACAAATCTAGCTGCACATAAAATCTTCACCTTTTTAGTCAACAATTCAAATTTAGAAAACATGAAAAGTGCTCAAAGTACCTACAGGTCTACCTAAGTATCTAAAGTATTCATTTTAGAAACAAATACAAAAAATAGCACCCAAGTTCTTGCCTCCAATCCAACTAACTCTAATCCGTGCGGTACTTCAGTACCAGATTCATCTTCCAGTTATGCCATTTTTATCACATCACTCTCTTGATTGAAAGCATTTAACAGCTTCCCAAACCATAATCCCTAAACTCTGCACTCATAGGCCTTTATAAATTTGGCCCCAATGCTCTGCTAATCCTGACTCTCTATTATCCCTCAACAACAACAAAAACTGATTAAAATTATAATTATATAGTGCTTTTGCTCTTCAAAGCCCTTTCACAGACACTATCACACTGGACTTTCACGGCAACACTTTTAATAGACACATTTCACTAAATATTCAGAAAAAAAAATGGTGAAAGATCACACAGGATAACAGGGATGAGCTGAAAGGCAGATGCTGTCTGGGTGCAGTGGCTCACGCCTGTAATCCCAACACTTTGGGAGATCGAGGTGGGAGGACTGTTTGAGGCCAGAAGTTCAAGATTAGCCTGGGCAACAAAGCAACACCCTTATCTCTACAAAAAAAAGTAAAACGCAGATGTTTGCATTTCAAGACCACCACTTTTACCTGCCAATCAAGTCTCTCTTCTTTTTTTTTTTTTTTTGAGACTGTCTTGCTCTGATGCCCAGGTTTGAGTGCAGTGGCTCACCACAACCTCTGCCGCCCAGGTTCAAGTGACTCTCCTGCCTCAGCCCAGTAGCTGGGATTACAGGCGCCTGCCACCATGCCCAGTGAATTTTTGTATTTTTAGTAGAGACGGGGTTTCACCACCTTGGCCAGGCTGGTCTGAACTCCTGACCTCAGGTGATCCACCTGCCTCAGCCTCCCAAAGTGCTGGGATTACAGGCATGAGCCACCGCGCCTGGCCAAGTCTGTCTCTTATACTCCACACCAAAACACTTTACACATCACCTCCCCTGGCCTTGGTGCCTTTGATTTCTAGCTGTAATATTCTATCTATCCAAATTTTTACCACTCTTCTAAGTTCTCCATTTCACGGAAGCCTTAGACAATCATTCTACTCTAAATTAACCTCTCCACTGAACTTCCTCAGTAATTTATGGCATACTCTAATCATCTTGTCCCCTTATCAGATATTCCAGTGTATTTCTTAAATCTTTAATCTGGGTTTATGTTATTTCTCTAAGCTAAACCTAAAGTTCTTAGAAAAATAAATAGATTCAGGCAAAACTTTGGAACTGCCTATAATATCTAGCATAATGTTAGTACATAGCAGGTCATGAAGAAATACTTCTTGCATTGAAATAGAAAAACAGAATAGTACCTGAAGCATAAAGGATGGTTACAAGGTGCAAAGGTAGGTACATAAGAACGAAGCAAACCAAGTTCTGGTGAAAAAGAAAAGGGTGAAAAATAAGAAGTCAGAAATCTGCAGTAGTGAAGACAGCCAGCACTAGTAAATCTGTTTTGAGGATTGCAGCAGCTCAGACTCCGTAGGAAAACTTGAAAGTCGAATTGTTAATTGCTGCAGGCAGAGGACATAGAGGGGTCACGCCAGTGCTGCGGAAAGAGCCCCAGTAAATTCCTGAAAACTATAAAGGCAACTCATGTGTCATGAGGAGAGAGTATTGTGACTGCCATCAGCTATAAAACATCAATAAACTTACTACACTTTTCAAGTAGTGTCAGCGGATGAGCATTAGCGTCTTATTGAAATGACTCTTTGCAGGACTCCACACAAAATTTAAATCAAAGCTAGTCTTGCCGGCTCTCACATGGATATTCCAAGTCTCTTCTCTCTCTGCCCTCCCAGTCTGCCCTCGCCTACTCGGTTCCATTAAAAATGTAAACGTGTGGAAAACTTTGTCAGCAGGTCTTAACGTGGCGTTCAAGTTTTGCGTAGATCAGTCCTCTCTTAGGTGTATTCAATTGGACAGGTGACAGATCCTGCTTTTCCTACTAACCGTATGAACGCGGCTGCAAACCCAGCCCAAACCAGAGGGCAGTCCCTGCCACCCACCCACTTCCTCGACGCCTGCCGCACCACACCTCCCCTCTCCTCCCGTTCTAACAGCTCCGATCCCAGGGGGTAACCTCGGGGTCCAAGGGGTCGAGAAGCGCAAGCAGCGGCCTCTCATTTGCCAGCTCCTGGAACTGACAGGACATGCAGCCAATGAGATCTCAGTACCGAACAGCAGCCGGGTTACACGCTTAGGGAGAGGGGCCTTCAAGAAGAGAATGCGGTTGGGGCGGAAAATAGGGGCTCTCCGAGTGCAGGAAGTCAGGCGAGCGACGGCTGCAAGGCAGCGGGACCAGAACTCACCCACGGCGACAGAGCCCATAACTGCATCCCCTCATGGGCCTTTGGGCTGGGCAGCCAGCTCTGTCTTACTTCTGGAGGCGAATTGAGAGCGATGGAACCGAAGCCAGAGTGACCCCTGGAAAGCAACAACTTCCGGAACGCGGCATTATGGGAAGTGGTTAGGCACTCCCCTTCCTACCCCCCCCTCCGCCCCCGACCGTCGTCTCTGGCGCTGGTAAATCTGCGCCTGCGTGCGACTCGCGCTGTAAATTCGGACGCAGGGTTTTCTGGTCTCCGTCGTAACCATGGAGTTATATAAATGCTTCTGAAGTGTAGGCATCTGGTGGTGGTCTGAGCCTTGGAGTCTCGTAGGTGGTTACCTTTCTGGAATACATTATATTTGGAGGCTAAGAAGGGGAACGCTTGAATTTCTGTTTCCCTAATTCTTTCCTGTCGACTTGTAAAATTGAGTACGTAAGTTGTCTTGAATGTACCTTACTGCACCACGTCAGAATAAAAAACGCAGCGAGAGTGAATTTTAAAGCAGAACTGAAAGACGGTGTTAAAGAGAAATTGCGAGAGAGGAGGGTAGTTTTCAAATAGTTAACTGTTGATTCGTGGAAACTGTAAGTGCGAGGCCGGGCGCGGTGGCTCACGTCTCTGATCCCACCACTTTGGTGGTGGATCACCTGAAGTCAGGAGTTTGAGACGAGCCTGGCCAAGATGGTGAAATCCCGTCTCTACTAAAAATACAAAAAAAAAATTGGCCGGGCACGGTGGTTCACACTTGTAATCCCAGCACTTTAGGAGGCCGAGGCGGACAGATCACGAGATCAGGAGTTCCAGATCAGCCTGTCCAATTTAGTGAAACCCCGTTTCTGCTAAAAAATACAAAAAATAGCCGGGCTTGGTGGTAGACGCCTGTAGTCCCAGCTACTCGGGAGGCTGAAGCAGGAGAATCACTTGAACCCGGGAGGTGGAGGTTGCAGATCATGCCACTGGGCGACAGGTGGACGTTGCCGTGAGCCAAGATCGTGCCACTGGCGACAGAGTGAGACAACGTCTGAAAAAAAAATACAAAAAATTAGTTGGGTGTGGTGGCTGGCACCTGTAATCCCAGCTACTCGGGAGGCTGAGGCAGGAGAATCGCTTGAACCCTGGAGGCGGAGGTGGCAGTGAACAGAGATCACGCCATTGCAGTCCTGCCTGGGCAAGAGCGAAACTCCATCTCAAAAAGAAAAGAAAATATGTTAAGTGCACACTTTGTGCCATGCCTTCCCTCAAATGAATTAAACAGGCCTCTCTGCCCTGGAGTCTTAGTTTAGTAGAGAAGATAGTAATTGCTATCAAGGGGGCAGGGGTAGGGGGATGCAGATGTCTATAGAGAAATAGTCAAAGAATGTAAATAGGTAATTCACCATAAAAGAACCTCCCTGGTTCAAGCAATTCTCCTGTCTGAGCCTCCTAAGTGTCTGGGATTATAGCCACACGCCACCACACCTGGCTAACTTTTGTAATTTTTGATATAGATGAGGTTTCAGCATGTTGGCCAGGCTGGTCTCAAACTCCTGGCCTCACATGATCCACCTGCCTCGGCCTTCCAAAGTGCGGGGATTACAGGAGTATAAGCCACCATGCCTGGCCTAGTTTCATCCTTCTCTTTATTCTGACAACATTATGACATTAAAGTCCAAGAGATATTGGGATGGTCCTCCTTTGGTCTGTGGTGATTTAGATGAGGCAGGACTGAGCCCCCAGGAATGTATATCTCAAAAAGCTAGTAGCAGCTACTGTGCAAAGTTTGAAAGCCCAAGTCAAATCCTGGGCATATCCAGGGATGTGTGGTAGGGCAAAGGCTCCAGCTCTCAAGCAAGAAAGAACAGGAGTGAGATGAGGTAATTTTTAAAAGTTTTCTTCTCCAAGCTCCAGAAGTACAGGCTTTTTGCCCCCGCCCATTTTAAAACAGAGCTTTGGGGTCATTGCACCACCTGCTTCCTGTCGGAAAGGCTCTTCCCTTTGATCTTCTGGGGTTGGTATCTTATTGTTATTCTGTTCACACCTTATTTTTATTTACTCATTTTAGAGACGGTCTGGCTTTGTAGCCCAGGCTGAAGTGCAGTCATAGTTAACTGTAACCCTGAATTCCTGTGCTCAAGTGATCCTCACGCCTCAGCCTTCTATAGCTGGTACTGCAAGTGGTACCACCCCATTGGCTTTTTTATTTTTTGAAGTGACCGTGTCTCTACAAAAGCTGGTCTCAAACTCCTGACATCAAGCGATACTCCAGCCTCAGCCTCCCAAAGCACTAGGATTCCAGGTGTGAGTCACCACATCCAGCCTCTAACATCCCTTAAAAGTCACTTCCTCGCAGTTACAGGGCAACCTAGGTAACGTAGTCATCTGATCACTCACATCACCTTACTTTACTTCTCTGCCCAGCAATTATTCACCACTATCTGGTAATTTTTTTTTTTTTTTTTGAGACAGAGACTCACTCTGTTGCCCAGGCTGGAGCGCAGTGGTGCAGTTACAGCTCACTGCAGCCTTAACCTCCCGAGTTCAAGCCATCCTCCCACCTCACCCTCTTGAGTAGCTAGGAGTACAGGCCTACAGGCACACGCCCCCTCACCTGGCTAATTTTTGTATTTTTTGTAGAGACAGGGGTTTCTCTATGTTGCCCAAGCTGGTCTCAACCCTGGGCTCAAGCAATCCTCCTTGGCCTCCCAAAGGGCTGGGATTACAGGCATGAGCTACCACGCCCAGCCATAATTATTTTATTTTTACCTATATGTTTATCCTTCTTCATACATACACAGAAATGTGCAAGTGTAAGCTCTTTGAGAGATGGGACATCTTTGTCTTGTTCATGGCTATAATTAGTACCTAGAATATAGTAAGTGATCAATAAATATTTATTGAAAAGATACAGTCATGAGAAATAAAATGCTGTATAAGAATGTTCATAGCAGCTTTATTTATAATAGCCAAAAACCTGAAAACCACCCAGGTTTCTATCAAAACAAGAATGGAATTGGTATATTCATGATGGAATACTACCAAGAAATGAGAAGAAACTGATACACATAACAGACAAATCTTTAAAATATTACCTTGAGTGAAAGAAGCCTTACACAAAAATACCTAATAGCATGACTACAATCATATGAAGTTCTAGAATGGGAAAAATAAGTATGGTGGAGAAAAAAATCAGAACAGTGATTACCTTTTGGGAGAACTAGGTGAGGACTGAGTAAGGCCATGAAAGAACTTTCTGGGGTGATGATAATGTTCTATACGTTAATATGGTTTGAGTTCCATAGGTATATGCATTTGTTAAAAAACTCGTGTATTTAAGGTATGCATGTCATTTTTACCTTAAAAATACCTAATTAAAAAATAAATAAATAAAAAATACCTAATTCGAACTCCAGTGATGTGCATTAGAGGTACTTAGAAGTGTATTGTCTGCAGTTTACTTTGAAGTGTATGAAAACAGATGGATTGGACAGGCGCAGTGGCTCACACCTGTAATCCTAGCACTTGGGGAGGCTGAAGCAGGCGGATCATGAGGTCAAGAGATTGAGACCGTCCTGGCCAACATGGTGAAACCCCGTCTCTACTAAAAATATAAAAATTAGCTGGGCGTGGTGGCATGAGCCTGTAGTCCCAGCTACTCGGAAGGCTGAGGCAGGAGAATCGCTTGAACCTGGGAAGAGGTTGCAGTGAGCCGAGATCGCACCATTGCACTCCAGCCTGGCGAAAGAGTGAGACTCTCAAAAAAAAAAAAAAAACAAGAAAGAAAGAAAACAGATGGATTGATGAGATGTGTGACAAAGCTGGTAGATTAAATTCTCTACCTCCAGGTCAGTGTTTTTCAGCCTCAGCACTATCAACATTTTGGACCAGCAAATTCGTTGTTGTTGGGGGATGTCCTATTCATTGTAGGAAGTTGAGCAGCATCCCTGGGCTCTACCTACCTCATGCCAATAGCATCCTTCCAGTTGTGACTACCTAAAATGTCTTCAGACACTGCTAAATCCTTCCCTCCCCTTCTCTTGAAATCTGCTCCACAGTAAAATTCTCTCGACTTTGCTTTACACTTCAATTTTTTCCATAATAAATGTTGGAGGAAAAAATAAATGATGACATTGAAAAACGCTTATGAAACACCATGCAGATGTAGTTTATGAAGACCTACATACTATCATCTTTTTGTTTTAAAAAAGGGGTGGGGAAGAGCTAGCAGTGATATCTAGTATTGCTAAATGTCAATGTTTACACATCTTATCTATGACATTTCTAAAATGAATATTACGAAGAAGCGTATTGCATATAGTTGGATTGGGAATAAAACATTTCCAATTACTGTCCTGTCAGCATCTTCCTTCAAACTATCCTTTTATTAACAGGGATAAATAAATAAGCATTCACACGGATCCTCCCAGCTTGGTCTGGGCAAGAACACCTAAGATAGCCAAGGCCACCTGCATCCGGGCTCACATCTTCCTAATTGCCCTCCTCCTCCATGGTTCAGGGACAAGGAGGATCACCATGGTGTGGGAAGATATTAGACATGTGGAATTTAGAACCCTACCCCTACCTATGGAATTCTGATCTGCGTTTCAACAGAATCCTCAAACTATTCCTAGGCACCTTCGAGTTTGAGGAGCATTAACGGACCAATTCCTTGTCCCTGAAAAGTGCCCGCTATACGACAGTGACAGCCGCTGTGAAATGAAAACGGGGCTGGCATGTAGAGGTATTAAGAAAACCTCCGGCCGGGCTCAGGCCTGTAATCCCAGCACTTTGGGAGGCCGAGGCGGACGGATCACCTGAGGTTGGGAGTTCGAGACCAGCCTGACCAACATGGTGAAACCCCGTCTCTACTAAAAAATACAAAAATTATCTGGGCATGGTGGTGCGCGCCTGTAATCCCAGCTACTCAGGAGGCTGAGGCAGGAGAATCGCTTGAACCCAGGAGGCGGAGGCTACGGTGAGCCGAGACCGCGCCACTGCACTCCAGCCTGCGCGACAGAGCGAGAATCCGTCTCAAAAAAAAAAAAAAAGAAGAAGAAGAAAACTGCAACTGAGCAGGGACAAAGCATTCCCTCCGTCCTTCCAACTCCGGAGACAAATACTGGCGGACACGGCGCCAGACAAACCAGCTCCAGCTTCCGGCCCGCGGTCTTGCGCGCGCATGCGCCAGCCGGGGGCGCGCCCTTTTTTCCAGTGGGTCGTCCACTGAGGCGGTTTGTAAATTTTGGGTCGCGGCGTGCTAGAATTTTGAGGCTCTCTCCTGATAAAAATTGAGCTGTCCGTGCAGCCAAGGAACCCGGGGTACAGCAGTGAAGGGGCCACGGCTCAAGGTGAGTCTCGCCTCAGCTAGCGCCAGTGGTGAGTGTCACTGGGCTTTCCCACGCTGCAGCGCCGAGCAACTCTCTCCGAACGTGTCTGACGGGGTGCGCATGCGCCCATCGGTGGGCTCGGCTTTTGGCATTGGCTCCCCGCTCCAGCAGGGGACCTCGCCCAAGGCACAGAGTGCGGGGGCGGCTGCGTGCTGGGCATTCTTCCGGAGAGCGTCGCGGCTTGGGTTGCAGAGCACCGTATTCTGTTCTTCAAAACAAATCTCTGCAAGGAAAAGAAATTATTCCACGCAGAAATCTCAAGTTTCAGTCTACGTTCTCTTAAATGTATTTTATTTAAAAAAAAAAAAAGAGTAGAGGTGAAGTCTCCCTATGTTACCCAGGCTGGTCTTGAACTCATGGGCTCATCCCTCTTCCTCTGCCTCCCAAAATGCTAGGATTACAGGCATGAGCCACCGCGTCTGGCCACAGTCTATTTTCTTACAGCATTTGCTGAAATCTTGAGGGTTTTTTGGAAGGACTGAAATCTCTTCAGCGAAAATAATTTGGCAGACAAATGACTTGTGACATCACTCCCCTACTTGTCCGTTCAAGTGTCCCTCCATCCCGTACTTCTTTGCTAATTCCATCTTCGATATCCCAAATTGAATAGGACCCTCTCCCAACTTTATTTACTCCCTGGGAGACTTTTAAACAAATACGTAGCTCTAAATAAGTGTTGACTCCCAAAATTATATCTCCAGCTGAGTCTCATAGACTCCAAAATTGTATATCTAACTGCCTGCTAGACATCTCTATTTAACAGGTGTCTTAGTAGGCACTTCATTACTTGCGTCTAAAACCAAGCTTCAGATCCCCATGAGCATCACCGTCTAAATAAATGGCAGATCCGTACTTCAGTAGCTTAAAGCCTTGGAGTCATTCTTACATGTCTCATATTATTCATCAGTAAATCCTGTTGCCTCTGCTCTTTCCGTATATCCAGAAGCTGAAGCTTACCGTCTTGACCACTATAATCCTATCCAAGCCACCATCCTCTCTCCCTAGTTACTGCAGTGTCTATCTTGTCACCCCACTTTTCCCTTCACTATTCTCCATAGCAGCAAGGGTGTTTAAGTCAGACCTCTCAAGTGGCTCTTAGGTGTCAGTCAGGATAAAATTCAGAATTCTGGCCATGCTGTACTAGTCCCAACATAAACTGCTTCACATTTCCTTACTAAACTTTTCTATCCCCTATCCCCAGCTCACTCTGCCCTGGCCAGCTGCCCTAGCACCCTCCTGCCTCAAGGCTTTTGAACATGCTGTTTCCTTTCCCTTGAACACTCTTGGCCAAGAAAAACACAGGGCCTCCTTTTTGAGTTCCTTAAAGTCTTCACTACAGTCACCTTAGGAGAAAGGCCTTTCCTGACAACCCCACGTGCAGTCTCACCTTCTGCTGCCCCACTGTTTCCCTTTAACTTGTTTTCTTCTTCAGACTTCTTCATAACGGTTATTCACTGGGCATATACATTCTTTTTTATTTTTATTTTTTGGGACAATCTCTGTTGCTCAGGCTGGAGTGCAGTGGTGCGATCTTAGCTCACTGAAGCGTCTACCTCCCCAGTTCAAGTGATTCTCCTGCTGGGACTACAGGCGTGCGTCACCGCACTTGGCTAATTTTTGTATTTTTAGCAGAGATGGCGTTTCACAATGTTGGCCAGGCTGGTCTCAAACTCCTGACCTCAGGTGATCAGCCCACCTCATCCTCCCAAAATGCTGGGATTACAGGCATGAGCCACAGCACCCAGACTGGGCATATAAATTATGGTTTTTTGATGTCATGGTATCCTCCCACAGGTAGAGCTGTTTTGTTACTTTCATTTATTGTTACCTTAGTGCCAATGCTTCAACATAAGAAGTGCTTGAGAAACATTTGTTGAAATGATGATCAGTAATAATAATAGTAACAAGCAGCCCAACACAGTGGCTCATGCCTTTAATCCCAGCACTTTGGGAGGCTGAGGCAGGTGGATCACCTGAGGTCAGGAGTTCGAGACCAGCCTGGCCAACATGGTGAAACCCTGTATCTACTAAAAATACAAAAATTAACTTGGCATGGTGACGCACACCTGTAATCCCAGCTACTCAGGAGGCTGAGGTGGGAGAATCAGTTGAACCCAGGAAGCGGAGGTTGTAGTGAGCCGAGATCGTGCCACTGCACTCTGGCTAGACCCTGTCTCAAAAAAAAAATTTTTTTTTAATTAATAATTATAATCGTAGCAAGCACTCATTTAAAATTTACTTTAGTAAATAGTAGCAAGCACACATATAAAAAGCACTTTATTGCCAGGCACTTTCCACAGATTCTCTTCTAATCCTCACAGCAACCCTGTCATCCCAGTTATGGAATTGGGGAGACTACAGCACAGATGAATTAAGCCACTTGCCTAAGGTCATGCAGTTGGTAAGTGGCAGAGCCAGGAGTTACACCTTGGCAATCTGGTAATAGAATCCAAACACTGGTAACAGAGCCACTCCAATAAAAAACAAAGTAAATGCACTTTCTCCAATAACCACCTAAGGAGTTGTTTCCTATGTTTCTCAACTCCAAAACAGAATAACAAATATGTACATGGAATTCCAATAAGTTCAGGGATTTTAAATATGTGTGAGGATTTTGTTTAAAGAAAAAAACAAACTACCAAATGTTTGTTATGATACCAGGTTACAAAAGTGGGATATAAAATTATATAAAGTTAATTGTGATGAGACTGGGCGCAGTGGCTCACGCCTGTAATCCCAGGACTCTGGGAGGCTGAGGTAGGTGGATCACCTGAGGCAGGAGTTTGAGACCAGCCTGACTAACATGGTGAAACCCCATCTGTACTAAATCCGAAAAATTAGCTGGGTGTGGTGACGCATGCCTGTAACCCTAGCTACTTGGGAGGCTGAGGCAGGAGAATCGCTTAAACCTGGGAGGTGGAGGTTGCAGTGAGCCGAGATGACACCATTTCACTCCAGCCTGGGCAACAAGAGCAAAACTCTGTCTCAAAAATTAAAAAAAGAAAAAATAATAATAAAAAAGAATTTAAAAAAACAAAAGAAAAAATATTGTGATTAAAGAAAGGAGGACTGTTGCAGTTCCAACAGTTATTAGAAAAGGAAAACTTCAAATTAAACATTAGTAGACATATTAGTAAATATATATTTATATATATATATATATAAATATTGCCAACACTACCCACCATCTTCTATGAAGATGCTTATATTTAAACTACTTAAAGTCAGGTGACTACATGGCAAAGCAAGGGATTCTGCTGTGTTCTGTGGAGAGGAGGGCTAATGTCATTTGGCCTGGAAAATCACGTTCAGCAGTTAGACATACTGAACACCTCTCTTGGAAATTCACAGTGCATACTGGGATCTAACAAGACTCTGAGAAGTCACAAATAAGAATTGTGCCCAGGCCAGGCACAGTGGCTCACTCCTGTAATCCCAGCACTTTGGGAGGCCAAGGTGGGTGGATCATGAGGTCAGGAGTTCAAGACCAGCTTGGCCAAGATGGTGAAACCCCGTCTGTAATCTCAGGTACGTGGGAGGCTGAGGCAGAGAATCGCTTGAACCCAGGAGGCAGAGGTTGCTGTGAGCCGAGATCATGCCACTGCACTCCAGCCTGGGCGACAGAATCAGACTCCATCTCAAAAAAAAAAAAAGAATTGTCCCCATATAATCTATCGCCCAATTAGGATTGCTTTTGTCAAGGATAAATACTAAACCAGTTGCGGCCCGGCACAGTGGCTCACACCTGTAATCTTAGCACTTTGGGAGGCTGAGGTGGGTGGATCACCTGAGGTCAGGAGTTTAAGACCAGCCTGGCCAACATGATGATATCCTGCCTCTACTCTCTACTAAAAATACAAAAAATTAGCTGGGCATGGTGGCCTGTGCCTGTAATCCCAGATACTTGGGAGGCTGAGGCAGGAGAATTGTTTGAGTCTGGAAGGCAGAGGTTGCAGTGAGCTGAGATCGCACCACTGCACTCCAGCCTGGGCAACAAAGCAAGACTCTGTCTCAAAAAAAAAAAAAAAGAAGACATACAGCTTGAAATCTGTAAAAGAAGAGATTGATAAAAGGAACTATGGTTTAGGGTCTTTTGTGTTTGTTTGTTTGTTTGTTTGTTTGTTTGTTTTTTGAGACAGAGTCTTGCTCTGTCATCCAGGCTGGAGTGCGGTGATGTGATTTCGGCTCACTGCAACTTCCACCTCCCAGGCTCAAGCAAACCTCTCACCTCAGCCTCTCAAGTAGCTGGGACTACAGGCATGTACCACCACACCCAGGTAATTTTTTTTGTATTTTTTAGTAGAGACAGGGTTTCGCTATGTTGCCCAGGCTGGTTTTGAACTGGACTCAAGCTATCCGCCCTCCTCAGCCTCCCAAAGTGCTGAGATTATAGGTGTGAACCACTGTGCTAGGCCAAAAGGAACTATGTATTAAGAATTTTTAAAGAAAAGCAGGGGACTGGGTACAGTTTTAAACTTCTTTATGGCAACTTTCTGGAAAGCAACTTGGCAATATCTGTCAAAATTAAAAGTGTACCTGTTGCTCCAACAATCCACCTCTATAAGTTTGTTCTTGAATACACAGTATTCAGTTTACCATACTGTATATATAAAAAGAACTTGCATTATGGAATTGTTCATATTAGTAAAAATATGGAAACAACCCAAATGCCCATCAATAGGTAAAGAAATAAGTTATGGCATATCTACATTATTCAGTATAACAGGCAACAATTACAAAGAATGAGGTAGATCACTATATGTTGACAGTGAATAGATCTACAAAATATATTTGGTGGAGAGGGAGATAGGAAATAGGAAGAAAAAGTACATAATGTCCCCTTCGGATACATTTTAAATATATATACTGTAATATACCTCACATTGTGTATATTTATACATTATACCAGCATTTCCCATATATGCATATGTATAATGCCTAAAATGTTTTAATGTTAACAGGGGTTACTTAAGCTATGGGACAATTAGCGTTTATTTTCTCTTTATATTCTTCTGCTTCTTAAAAACAAATAAATGCCAGGCACAGTGGCTGACGCCTGTAATGCTAGCACTTTGGGAGGATGAGGTGGAAGGATTGCTTGCGTCAAGGAGGTCAAGACCAGCCTGGGCAACATAGCAAGACCTTGTTTCTACAAATAAAAAAATGTAGCTGGCAGTGCATACCTGTGGTCCCAGCTAGTCAGAAGCCTGAGGTGGAAGGATTGCTTGAGTGTGCAAAGTTAAGGCTGCAGTAGCTGGGATCGTGCCACTGGACTACAGCTGGGGTGGCAGAGCTAGACCCTGTCTCAAAAAAACAAAAACACATTGATATATACTTAAAAAGAAGAAATGGACCATCCGCATAACCAGACTCTCTGACTTACTCTGTTCATTCTAGTTTTCCAATGTAACCAGTCATATCCTCTCTTTTGGCTACATTATTGATACAGCTTTTTGACTACATAATTGGTTTACTTTGATGAAATTGCCCATTATGGTAGCTCAAAATGTCCTCTCAACTATGTAGACACAGAGGAATGTGGTGTCTGCTTACTATTAAGAGGTTTTTTGTTTTTATTTTTTTATAGAGATGGTGTCAATATGTTGCCCAGGCTGGTCTTAGCATAGGGCTTAGCCTATTATATCTGAAAGTAAAGGGGAAAGAGACTAATTAAATTGTACAATTTATGAAGAAATCAAATATAATTTTAGTACCCATGTTGATCTATTGAATTCTTCCAAGATTGCATATGTAAATTGTCTGTTATCATTACCTCCTTAGAAACTTACAGATGTCCAAAAATGACTGAGATAGAGCAGGCGGAGGCCCAGCTTGCTGAGTTAGACCTGCTAGCCAGTATGTTCCCTGGTGAGAATGAGCTCATAGTGAATGACCAGCTTGCTGTAGCAGAACTGAAAGATTGTATTGAAAAGAAGACAATGGAGGGGCGATCTTCAAAAGTTTACTTTACTATCAATATGAACCTGGATATATCTGAGGAAACAATGGTAATTCAATTTTGCTTTTGAAAGGATTGAAACATGTTGAGACTTAAAACATTGGTTAGTGTACTATTTCTTCTTCTCTTTAATCAGGTGATGTTTTCTCTGGCCTGTATTCTTCCCTTTAAATACCCAGCAGTTCTGCCTGAAATTACCGTCAGGTACGTTACAGAAGTTCTGGCCAACTTTAGAGGTCAAAATTAATCTGAGAATAAAAGCAATTCTTGAGTTTGTTTTCTGTTCCAAGACAATTTTTTTCTTATATCTTTTCTGTTAGATCAGTATTATTGAGTAGATCCCAGCAGACTCAGCTGAACACAGATCTGACTGCATTCTTGCAAAAACATTGTCATGGAGATGTTTGTATACTGAATGCCACAGAGTGGGTTAGAGAACACGCCGCTGGCTATGTCAGCAGAGATTCTTCATCTTCACCCACCATAGGAAGTACAATCCAGTCAATCGACCTCATCTTCACGAGACTCTGGATCTACAGCCATCATATCTATAACAAATGCAAAAGAAAGAATATTCTAGAGTGGGCAAAGGAGCTTTCCCTGTCTGGGTTTAGCATGCCTGGAAAACCTGGTGTTGTTTGTGTGGAAGGCCCACAAAGTGCCTGTGACGAATTCTGGTCAAGGTTTGCTTTCACATATGTATGTAAAGTCATGTCAATAATTTTAATACTAAACAAGATACAGTCATGTGCTGCCTAGTGATGTTTTGGTCAACAATGGACCACACATAAAACAGTCATACCATAAGATTATAATGGAGCACATATAGAAACCTGATATATGGCACTTGATCTTCCCACTATTGAGTATCAGAGTGATGTTCAGTGATGGTGCTGGGACATTTGGTTTTCCACATGAAAAAATATAAATTAAAAAAAAGTACCATCTAGGTTTGTGTGAGCACACTCTATTGTGATGGTCCAACAACAAAATAGCCTGCAGATGCATTTCTCAGAATGTCTCCCTGTTGTTAAGCAACACATGACTGTATTAAAGATGTGGATATAAGTATGGAATTCATTCTCAAGTTGGTGGATACAGCAGAAATCACATGTAGTCAGCATTTTCCCCCTCACCTGACAAGTGTGTGTAGGAGAAATTCTGTAATTATACACTGAATGAATTGAGCCCCTGCCCAAGACACTATGACCCCATTCACTTCCATGGATCTGCTTCTTCCTTCATCTTAGTGATGCTGCAAACTGGATACCCCTATGAAGTAAGGGGCTTTCTAGAAGCATTAGAATTGCCACTCATCTTCTCATTTCTTTACTGATATCCTAAATGAATTTCTGAGAAGGTCCATTAGTAGTTTGGGATTCAGTGTTTCCTATATTTCTAAAATACTGATACAAGTCCATACTAATGGCAACAAATGAGTTTGGGGATGGGATTATAACCAGAATCATATATGATTAAAATAAATCCCTGTGAGATAAAAGTAGACTTCTTGGCAGGGCGTGAAGACTCACACCTGTTATCCCAGCATTTTTGGTGGCTGAGGCCGGGGTATCACTTGCAGCCAGGAGTTTGAAACCAGCGTAGGCAACACAGCAAGACCTGTCTCTACTAAATAAATAATTTTTTAAAAAGTAGAAAGTAGACTACTTTTAAGAAAAGGCATTGACAAGTCTCTTTTATAACTTCTGTTTTAAGTGCCCTAGAATATGCATTTTGAAAATGTTTATTTTGGAAATTTCTTTTCAGACTCAGAAAATTAAACTGGAAGAGAATTTTAGTTCGCCATCGAGAAGACATTCCTTTTGATGGTACAAATGATGAAATGGAAAGACAAAGGAAATTTTCCATTTTTGAAGAAAAAGTGTTCAGTGTTAATGGAGCCAGGGGAAACCACATGGACTTCGGTCAGCTGTATCAGTTCTTAAATGCCAAAGCATGTGGGGATGTTTTCCAGATGTTCTTTGGTGTAGAAGGACAATGACAGCAAAAGAGTAGTTGAAACTACCTTGTCACTGTTGACCTTTTGCTTTTTCTTTCCCCACTTTTTCTTGAAAGATTAAGTAATTTTAGTTCCATTCTAGAATGTTGGGGAGTAGGGGACAAGGAAAAAGTAATATAGCTGAAATGCATCTGTTAAAAATGTCATGATTGAAAGCAGAACTGAGTTTCGAATTCTAACCTTAAAATTATTGTTAGATATTTCTTCACATATCAGTTGCCCATTTTGAAAATGAAATTTATTATCCACAAAAGTAATGTTTGTGCCCCAATTTGCCAGCCATTCCCAACCCCCTCTTCCCTTACCTGCCTCCACTGAAGAAGCCAGAAAAGCTAACTGCTCCCTTTCAGCCTCTGTTGCAACTAGCAACTAACTGGCCTCGGGACACAGCTTTGGCCTTGGGATTTCTGGGAAAACTTCTGCTTCCTGATTAAAGATATATATGCAGCTAGGCGTCCTCCTCCCCTTCTTGATTCCATAAACACCGAAGTGATGGCTGGAGCTGGAGTAGTTCTTTGAACCGCAGCAGACGGAAGGGCGAAGAGAACTATGAACATGCCGGTTGCCACATTGTTGAGCTGCTGACCCAACACCAGCTGCTGCCTATCTCTAGATGATGTCTTATGAAATAAAACCAGTTCTGTTTATTTTCTAGGCTTTTTACTAGCAGTTGAAAGCTAGTTTGTCAAATAGAGTTTTTCAGAGATTTAGTTTTGCATTTACCCCAGCCTTTTGATGCACAAATAGGTGAAGTTTTTCTGAAGTGGAGTTTGCAGTTCATCTCTATTTTTGTATACTCATGCTCTGCCCAGCTCCTGGGCTTCCCTCACACAAGGCTGATGCATGAGTAGGGCCCGAACTTTTTTAACAAGTCTCAACAATTCATCAAATTAGTAATTTAGAAAATATAGCAAATTGTATTCTGACATTTTTTTGTTTTGGAAATGGCTTTCTGTGCATTTATTTTTGCCAAATTGACCTAGCATTAAATAAACACACTACCTGGTTTTTGAGGCCCTCTATAAATCAGTTCCAAAAGCATTTATTATTTGCTAACAAATAGCACTTAGCATAATAAATAAATAGCATTCATTATTTACTAATAATACTAACACTCAGGTTGGAACCATGTGTTGGATAATTTTTTTTTGAGATGGAGGCTCGCTCTTTCGCCCAGGCTGGAGTGCAGTGGTGCGATCTCGGCTCACCGCAACCTCCTCTGCCTCCCGGGTTCAAACAGTTCTCTGCCTCAGCCTCCTGAGTAGCTGGGCTTACAGGTGCCCATCACTACGGCCAGCTAACTTTTTGCATTTTTAGTAGAAACAGGGTTTCTCTGTCTTGGCCAGGCTGGTCTAGAACTCCGGACCTTGTGATCCACCCGCCTTGGCCTCCTAAAGTGCTGGGACTACAGGCGTGAGCCACCACACCTGGCCTGGATTATTCTTGACCAGTCAGATTTAGTTGAGGAATGGCGTTGGGATGAGAGACGATGCATTAAGTTAGTAAAAACACTGGACTATGCTCATCATAAAATGAATCCGTAAGTAAATGATAGCATATATTATGTAATACAATGTAGAAATCTAGAGGAATAAAATGGAAGAAGGCAATATGCATAGATATTAAATATAAAGGTGATTATAAACACAAATGAGAATCAGAATGGTATTTAAAGCATAGTGCTTGTATTGGACCTAAATCTTGTGTACCTCCCTAGATTTCCTCCCTGCTGCCCAGGCCTATCACCCTGTCAGTTGCCCTGGAAATCCAGTTCTTCCTCTGCTGCCACCAGACAGCCAGATGGACTAGCTGTGTGTCTAGTTTCTGATTCCTCCAGCAACTAGCAGATTTGTATGAAATACCCTACAGAGAATGGAATCTGACACCCGTACCACCAAAGGGGCAGATGATGCATATATTACTTTAAGCAGCTAAAGTAGCTAAACTGCTAAAACTTTTTCAGCCTCTGTATATTTTTTAAAAAACTAGATTACTGTGTATAACATGCAGATCTCAAATGTCACATAAACAAAATGCAACAGAATAGTTTTGTTAAGTTTTCTCTCCTGGGACACCTGTCAAATTTAGACATTTATGATTAAGTCATAGTAAGCCAGGGAAGGACAGATTTTCCAATCTTGTGATTAGCAAGTTCTTTTGAGACTGGATAAATGTAGTTAAATGTTAGAGTTTAAACAATATAGCTTTCTTAGGTTTTGTTTTGTTTTTTTGTTTGTTGTGAGACAGTCTGGCTCTGTCATCCAGGCTCCAGTGCAGTGGCATGATCTTGGCTCACTGCAACCTCCGCTGCCTAGGTTCAAACTATTCTCCCATCTCGGCCTTCTGAGTAGCTGAGATTAAAGGTGGGTGCCACCATGCTCGCTAATTTTTGTATTTTTAGTAGAAGGATTCACTGTTGGCCAGGCTGGTCTTGAACTCCTGACCTCAGGTGATCCGCCCACCTCAGCCTCTCAAAGTGCTGGAATTACAGGTGTGAGCCACCTTGCCCAGCCCAGTTTCTACCAATGATTATATGTATACTTGATATATAAACATCCTTAAATGTACAATGTTCCGTATGATTTCACATAAAAATTTTGTTCAACAATGACAATTTGTCAATATATTAATGTAATATTTTGAACTGGAATCACCTATAAAAAATGATAAATCCTGAAAAGAAACAGTTTCAAGTCAAATTATATTTAAAAGTTACATTTTACAAAGAAAATATGGGCAGGAAATATTGGCCACATACCCACTGGTACAAGTGTTTGCTATACAAACAGTAGTGTTCTTACCAAAGAAACCCCCGAAATATCTAAATTTAATCCCACAAATTCACATTCGTTTGCTTTGAATAACAAAGTCAAAGCCAGTCTTGTCATCTGCACATTAATTTGGTAAATCAAACTGCATTAAAAAAATGCATCTGCTATTGTGCAGAACTGATTGCTTTTCAGCACCTAAATGAAAACTGTTACCCAGCTATCTTTTTTTAACTAAAAAATAATAGATCATTGGTGAAATTCCGTAAAAGCAGCAATGCAGCCAAGGGTTAATGGTATTTAAGGGCAGAGGCAGAAATTACGTTAGCGTCCCTGCAACTCCCGGTGATTATTAGAACTACTTAAGAAAACTGAGTCCATAAAAATTAAGCAAAGGAGCACCACAAGCTTTCCACTTAGGCACAATCTGCCATTCTGAAGCCATCTGGTCGGGAAAAGAATGTAGGTCGTAATGTCCTTTGCCATCCCCGAGAGGGGCAGGGCTGGGCGAGGAACGATTCCAGCTCAGCATGGAGGTGTCTGCTGGCTGCCTATAGATACCTGGGTATCGCAAAGCTCCCAGGCGCTCTGGGGCTGTCACTGACAGCTAGGCCTTCTCTTGTGACCCAGGCAGCTCCCGAGCACCCGCGGACCCCACACGCAGCCTAAGAGCACGAAGTGGCGCGCGTGATGCTTCGCGCGTGCGCCTCCCTGAGTCGACGTGACCCGGAAGCACTAGCTCGTGAGTTGCCCGGAAGCTGTGAGCGCGGGGACCTGTGGGCAAGTCGCGTCACTGCAGTCGGATCTCGGGGAAGGCTCCCGAACCCGAGGTTGTGTCCTAAGCTGCGGACTTGGCTCCCGAGTGGGCAGCTCGCAGGCTAGCCAGATGCTACTTTGGTGCGGAGTTGGACTTTTCTGTTTATTTTTGTTGTTGACGCCTATTATCTTTTGGATAAAGAGGCATCGATCCTTATTCTCGGGACTTTAATCTCCCATGTTGCTGCAACTGGGGGATTAGAGGAATTGTGCACCCTGGGACCCGGGTGGTGCCTTCGAAGTTCAAGGTGTTTCTTGATTTTAACCAGGGAATTATCAAAATCGAGGCTTTTCCCCCCGACTGGGCCATTTGGCTTTTCGAATTTTGTAAACCTGCTCTCTCTTGTTCCTCTCACTTACAAATTATATATATTATTTAAATATGATATATAACGTATTACATATATGTATTATATGCATGTTATAATACATATATGGATTATATATGTGGATTACACATGTACCATTATAGGAAGAGTGGAAATAACTGGATTTTAAATCACCCACAATCCCGTGTCTTTGGACTTTCTATTCTTCCTATATTAAATTTTCTACTCTTTCTATATTAAGTCCAGTCATTTCTACTCTTCCAATATTAAATCTTGGTTTTACATTTTATTTTCTAGTATCTTATTTTTGCATGTGTGTATATGTGGGGTTTTCTTTAAAAAAAATACTGTACATGCTGCTTTGTATCTGCCTCCTTTCATTAAACAATAGATTGTAAAGATTTTCATAACAATTTTAAACATTTTTAAAAACATTCTGTTGTCTGAGTGCATTGGAGTTAATTTCAGAAAAACAGTTCACTATTTGGTCATGAAGTCGTATAGCTTTTTAATTTGGGTTTGTTTTGTTTTTTATCAACAAATACATGCAAGCATTTATTATTATTATTATTATGTGACACAGAGTTTCGCTCTTGTTGCCCAGGCTGGAGTGCAATGGTGTGATCTCCGCTCACCGCAACCTCCTCCTCCCAGGTTCAAGCGATTCTCCTGCCTCAGTCTCCTGAGTAGCTGGGATTACAGGCATGTGCCACCATGCCTGGCTAATTTTTGTATTTTTAGTAGAGACGGGGTTTCACCGTGTTGGCCAAGCTGGTCTTGAACTCCTGGCCTCAAGTGATCCGCCCGCCTCAGCCTCCCAAAGTGCTGAAATTACAGGTGTGAGCCACCTCGCCTGGCCGCTTGGCAGTCTTAAGCCCCACCCTGAAAGCATTTATCATTCCCATAAATGTATTTGTACTTTTATGACATGTACATCCCTGTCTGGTATACTGTGGCTTCATTTTTAACATTCAGTCATCAGCAATTTGTTTTAGAGTGTGGTATGAAGTAGGTATTTAAATTATTTTCTTTTTTAAAAAAATGTAGTACTGACTTTACTAGAAACTGCCAAACTATTTTCCAGAGTGGCTGTACTATATTGCATTCCCACCAGTATGAGACTTCAAGTTGCTCCACGCCCCTGACAGTACTTGGTATTGAATGTCAGTCCACGTACTGTTTATTCCTAACCATCACTTCAGATTGCTATGGCAATACGTCACATTTTAAAGCCTGGTCGGATAAGGCTGGTGTAGTGGCTCACACCTGTAATCCCAGCATTTGGGAAGCTGAGGAGAGACGACAACTTGAGCCCAAGTAGTTGAGACCAGGCTGGGCAAGATGATGAGACCTCATCTCTATAAAAAAAGGAAAAGAATTGGCTGGGCATGGTGGTGCATGCCTTTGATCCCAGCCACTTGAGAGGCTAAGGTGGGAGGATCACTTGAGCCTGAGTCAAGGCTGCAGTGAGCTGTAATGGCACCACTGCACTCTAACCTGGGCAACAGAGTGAGACTCTGTCTCCATAAACAGAAAAACAAACAAGCAAACCAAATAAACAAAAAACACTGTGAGGCTCACTCCAGAGCAGTATATAGACATATTTCTCATTTCTTTTAATAGCTATATAGTATCACATTATGTAGTTGTACCATATTTTTTCAACTGGCATCCAGTTGATGGATATTTGTGTTGTTCTAGTCCTTCATTTGGACTTTGAAGTGGTGCAGCAATGACTAGCCTTGTGCATATATTTTTCCCCCACCTTTGACACTTCTTTTTAAACAGAATTATGGAGGGACTATAGTTGAAGATGGAAGGAAGGTTTGTGGGAAGGGATGATATTCAACATACTTAACAACCAATATGACGCGGTCACCATCCATTGGAATAGTCACACATCTAGGGCTGGAATGGGATTTTAGAAGCCTCCTCATAAATCAGCAATTAACACTTTAGTCAGGAATCAAGGGGAGGTCAGAGAAGTCCTGGGGAAATGGCAAGGGCAATGAAAGAACATTTCAGAGGGTATAGGAGAATTTTACTATTTTAACCACCATTCAGTTAAACAGTGTAAAATAATCATCAGCTGGCTGGGCACAGTGGTTCATGCCTGTAATCCCAGCACTTTGGGAGGCCGAGGCGGGTAGATCACGAGGTCGGGAGATTGAGACCATCCTGGCCAACATGGTGAAACCCTGTTTCTACTAAAAATACAAAAAAAAAAAAAATAGCTGGGTGTGGTGGTGCACGCCTGTAGTCTCAGCTACTTGGGATCCCGAGGCAGGAGAATTGCTTGAATCCAGGAGGCAGAGATTGTAGTGAGCCAAGATTGCTCCACTGCACTATAGCCTGGGTGACAGTGCGAGACTCTGTCTAAAAAAAATAATAATTATCATCAGCCCAATTTACATGTTTGCTGTTGGAAAGATAAGGAATATAATCTGATCATCTTCTTGTCCTGTGAAATTGGAGGAAAAGTCATCTGTTGAAGTCAAGGAGGAAGGTAGAATGGTCAAAGTTTTGAAGAACTGTTCAAATAATTAATTATAGGGAGCCCTAGAAAATTACAGAAGTATGGTACATTTGTTGGGCTGTAATGAAGACAAAACTAAGGCTTGGAATCATTAATGCTTAGTGGTCTAAAGCTTCTGTTGACTAAATTGTTTTCCAGGTAGTGTTCAACATTTCTCTGGTAAGAAAAAAAAAAGTTGAAAACAAATAACTGGCTTTGTGTAGTGTTTGGTTTCTCCGGATGAATAGGCTGAGAGTAGATGAACAAGAGACTTATTGTTATTGGCAAGAGAGTGATTGATACAAAAGATCATGAAATCTAAAGTCAACAATGAAGGGAGTAAAGAGAGAAGAGTCCTTAGAGTTAGGGAAAAAATATAAGGGACAATGCAAGGTCAAGATTTCCTTGAAGAATATCTAGGTGGAAACAGTTAAATGAGGAATCTGGCAAGAGGGGATTGTGACCCAAGAGTGGGGTGAAATTGGGAAAATGTAAGTAGTAATGAGATAGGGGATAAAACAAAGCTTAAGCACTGCTGTCTTATAGAAAAGCCACCTGGCCTTGAGCAGAGTTGTAGTTCTCAGAACTGTTACTGTATTGCAATTCTCAGAAGTGTTATTTTCTAAGGTTAAAAATTTCCTCTGCTACCCCCCTTCCCTTGCAACAAACTGCTGACTTTAGCTTCTGTACAAACAGCTTGCCTTGCACAACCCTGAGTCCCCCGAAACAAGGATATGGTTTTGCAGCTTAAATACCTTGCTCCCTTTGAGCTCAGGGCCACGGGTTGGAGAGACGTGAGTCCTCCGTGGCCACCAGCAATAAAGACCCTGCAATTTGGCATACTTTTGTCTTGGTATTGATTTTCTTTACTCACTCTGGTACAACAGTAATATCAGGATATGACTGTGGCATAGTAGATGAAGTGGAATGGAGGAAAGTGATAATGAGAGATGAAGATCAATCTCATGTTGAATTGTGACGAGTTATAGCTGATATATACTGACATTATCCTTATGTACGTTTATTTTGTGATGTTATCGAACTATTACATCTTATTTGTTCAGTTGACTTTCTAAGGATCCCAGATAACAAACAAATGTTCTGAGAGGCCAAGCAGTGGACAGATATTCCACATGGACCTAATTAGGACTTTAAAAAGACCATCCAGGATGATGTTTGGAATGAGGTTGGAGAGCCAAGTGCTAAACTCTTTATCGAGTAAAAGGGATTGACCAGGAGGCTGGTAAGAGGACAGATGTCAGAATGTATATTCTGTTGACAGCAGCCTGAAAATAATAATTTATTGTTTTAAGGAAAGTGGAAGCAAAGAGGATCCTGTTCTTATCTGCAGACCCCTGAGGTAGGTGGGATTTTAGACAATAAACATCACTCATGAGAGGCTGCTGGGGAAGCACTGTCATTAGCCAAACTGGGAACAAGTGTTGAGGGTGAATATTGGTTAATCACGGAACTGTAATTCCAAAAAGTATGTGGGAAGGATGGGCTTTGTAGGGCAGGTGGGAGTTGGGTTTAGACCAGCATGAAAGGACATAGTTTTATGTGGTAGGGAAATATATATACATGTATCCATATTTCCTTCCTGCCTTGACTTCATGAGTCCAGACTCAATATTACAGAGTTTCCTTCTAGATTCTGGAAATGTGTTTTTCATCATTTTTAGTTTTAGTTATGCTATTTTTGTCTTCCTCAATGTTTTCATCATTTTTTTTGTGTGTGTGTGCAAATTTGGGAGAGGCTGCTAACAGATGCATTTTGAACTGGAAATTCACCTATATATTCCTCTATTACTATTATGGTTATTTTCTTTTCTTTTAAATCCTTCTGATATAGTTTGGATGTTTGTCTCTGCTCAAATCTTATGTTGAATTGTGATAAGTTATAGTTGATATATACTGAAATTATTCTTATTGTACATTATTTTGTAATGTTAGCAAACTATTAGATCTTATTTGTTCAGTTGACTCTCTGGGGATCCCAGTTGGCAAACAAATGTTCTCTTGGCATATACTTATGTAGTGTTGCTGCTATTTAAATAAGAAGTTTGTTTTTTTTAAAAAATACTTTTTTCCTTCTTTCTGGCATTCAAGATGTGGAAGTGAGGACGTGGTGGGTCCTCTGGTGCGAAAGTTTGGATTTCCTTGTGTCTTCCAGTAGGAGCTGTGATCAACTGTGCTGACAACACCAGAGCCAGAAACCTGCATATCATCTCCATGAAGGGATCGAGGGACAGCTTCTGGTATGGATCCCAAAGTGCTGGGATTACAGGTGTGAGCCACTGTGCCCAGCCTGTGGAAATATATTTTTAAGTACTTGATATCTGATTTTCCTCCTCACAAAGTTGTCTGGATGGGTAAGATTATTTTAACATCAGACTTCTGTAAGACATGCTCAATATTTACTTAGGGAAAAAAGGCTATAATTCTGATGTAAAACTCAATCTGTGAAAACAAGAATTTCTAATATTAATAATCACGAATGAAGAAGAGTTTCAAATCTTGTTTTTTTTTTTTTTTTAACTCCCAACCTGATTTCTGAAGTCTTAAAAGTATTGAAACATTTCTTTCTTCTTTTTTTTTTTTTTTTTTTTTGAGACGGAGTCTTGCTCTGTCGCCCAGGCTGGAGTACAGTGGTGTGAATTCAGCTCAAGGCAACCTCTGCCTCGTGGTTTCAAGTGATTCTCCTGTCTCAGCCTCCCAAGTAGCTGGGATTATAGGCATGTGCCAAAATGCCTGGCTAATTTTTGTATTTTTAGTAGAGATGGGGTTTCACCATGTTGGCCAGGCTGGTGTCAAATTCCTGACCTCAGGTGATCCTCCCACCTTGACCTCCCAAAGTGCTGGGATTACAGGCATGAACTACTGCACTCGGCTGACATTTCTTGACATAAACATTTACATTTTGAAAAAATTAAACATTATTATTTTTGAGATGGAGATGAAGATGTTGTCTTTGTGTAAAATACACCTTAGTTCAAAATACACCTATGAAGAATGAAAAGGGTGATGGCTGGCTGTTGCTGGACCTCTGGAGCTAAAAGAAGGGATCTCACGGTGTTGGGGTTCAAACATTGGCTGTCCCAGGAGCTCAAGGGAAAGGCCCCATGAAGCTGAAATTCAGATCTCTGAGGAGAGCACTGATTGCTGCTGTTATCTCTGAGGGGTGCAATAAGGCTGATTCTGTGATTGTTGGAGAAAGGATGGAGATTAAAACCACCTGCTGGCTAAAGCAATTGCTCCTGCCACGGTAAAAGGCAGCTGCTGCTGGGATGATGCTCACAGAATGGAGCAAGTCCCTTCTTCCTCTTGCCTTTGTTGCCCTGTTGGTGGAATCTAGCAGGAGCGCCCCAGTAACATGGAGTTGAGTATAAAAGGGTGACTGTGTGAACGAAAAACAATAACCATCACACATTTACTTGTTTCTCTAGTGTGATTCTGAGTCGCAAAATCACTGTTACAGGATTTGTACATTTCAGATTTTAATAGACTCCCATGTTAAACTCCTTTTCTCTTTTCTTCTTCGTCTTTTTTTTTTTTTTTTTAAATAAAGACAGGGTTTCACCATGTTGGCCAGGCTGGTCTTGAACTCTCGACCTCAGGTGATCCGCCCACATTGGCCTCCAAAGTGCTTGGATTACAGGCGTGAGCCACCACGTCCAGCCGTTAAACTTTTCTAAACTGCAGATAACACTTTCAATATGAATAAAAGGGGACGGGGGAGAGATTTAGAGAGAATATTGCCTACAGCAGTAATCACATTTTAAGAAGACTTGGGAATACTGTCAAAATACAGGATCTGATTCAGGAGTTCCCAGGGGCCCGAATTGGCCAGTCTAACAAACGCCCAGGTGATACTGATGATTGCATCCCTTTGGAAGTCTAACCCATTCCCATCTTCCCACAGCCTCTACCTTAACAGCCTATTGCTACCCTCAAGTGCAACTGCTCCTCTTGTGATTCATGCCAGTTTCCTACCCGCTAAACAAGGAACAAGAGTTGCTTCTGAAAGCGCTGAAGACAGGATTTGGCGCCACGGATCCAATGCTTGGCTTCCTATTGGCCAGTAATGACGTCACTCAGACAGGCGTGGCTTTAACTGTGACGTCTACGGCGGCGGATGGTCAGTGACACAGCGGGAGGCGGGAGGCGGGAGGCGGGAGCGGAAGTTGGGCAGCAGAAGAACGGGGTGGGCGGCGGAAAACAGGGTCCGGGGGAAGTTATTACAGGGAGTCCTCTTCCGGCACCAGAGGCCGGAAGTTGTCGCAGGACGTGTCAACCCGGGTCTGAGGGCTCAGAGTACAGTTGCAACCGCGACCATGGGCGGGAAGAACAAGCAGCGAACTAAAGGGAACCTGAGGGTGAGTAGGGGTGGCTCTGCCGACCAGGGAGCCTCGCTTCAAGGCGGCTGATACTGCCCAGTGCGTGGCTGGAGGGTGTGTGGAGCGCGGCTGTGGGGAGGCGTGTGTTTGAGTGTCGAGTGTGACCTCTCCGTTGTATGTGCGTCCCTGAGGGCGGTTTGGGTTATCTCTGAGCAGACTGGGGAATTGTGAGAGAAGAGATGTTCCATGCCAGATCTGTGTCCATCCGAGCACACACCCACGATATTCATGAAGAAATGATTCTGTGTCAGCTTCACTAGGAAGGTTATCTGGCGATGGTAGTGGTTTGTTTGGGGGAGGGGGCGCTAGGAAGCAGGAGAGTTGGGAGATTGTCAGAGTGAACCCACTGTGGAGGTTACCGCTCATCGTGCCTCTCCTTTGCTACCTACAGTGCCTCCTCCTAAGCCAGAGCTCTTTGGATGGTATATTTGGATTCTGGTTTGCCTGTTACCCCTTTCCATCTGCAGCCCCGTCTTCAACTCCCTCCTCTTGCCTTAGTTCATCCAGCCATACTCATCTCTTCACCGTGTCTTGACCTTAACCTGGCCAGCTCCCAACGCTCTTCAGTTAGGTGGCTCCAAACTTTCCCATGCTCACCCTCTTGTAGCCCTTCCCCACTCCCTGTTCTTCCTGTTTTATTTTACTCCGTTGTATTTATGACTTCTAACATAATATGGCATTTAGTGTCTTGCTTCACTAGGATGCAAGTATTTTGAAAGCAAATGTTTTTATCCTCGCATAAAGCAGACTAGCACCTAATAGGCTCTAAGTACTTGTTTAAAGAAGACCTTAAAATGGATTCGTGTAAAACTATGCAATGAGCAGTGTTATAATAGTATTTTTTTTTATGGCGTTAGATTTGTTATAGTACAGTCCAATTTTATAAGAATACTTTTTTCCTATTTCTGATGTAGGTAATTCTAGTGATTTCAATGTCACATTTTCTCAAATCTGCCACTTAATACTGTTTTGGAAGATAATAACAGTATTAGCAATTCTAGCAACCTGTTGTGTTACTGTGCTAAGCACTTGCATCCTCATTTAATGTTTTTTATTTTACAAATTTTCTCAATGTTTTATATTTGAAAAGTTCTAAGGCTGGGCGTGGTGGCTCACGCCTGTAATCCAAGCACTTTGGAGGCCAAGGCGGGCGGATCACCTGAGGTCAGGAGTTCAAGACCAGCCTGACCAACATGATGAAACCCCGTCTTAAAAAAAAAATTGTAAAAAATAAAAAAGAAAAAGAAAAAAAAGAAAAGTTCTTATGAGGAAAAGTTGCAAGAATATTAGAGTGACATCCCATATACTCTTTACCTAGATTCACCAATTGTTAATACTTGGTTGCGTTTGCTTTCTTTCTCTTACTTTATGTATTTTGCTGAACTGTAGAGTTAGTTGCAAAAGTTGGGACTCTTAACCTCTAAATACATCAGCACGTATCTTCCAAAGACAATGCCATTCTTCTAGCCGGTAGCAATTACAGTAATGAGTATTAGCATGGAGGAACTCTGACTTTTGTGTAATACTGTAATCCAGTATACAGCCTTGTATTTAGGCTTCTGTAGTTATCCCAATAATGTTCTCTACGGACTTTTTTTTTTTTTTTTTTTTCTGGTAAGACAGGTTTGCTCTGTCTCCCAGCCTGGAGTGCAGTCCTATCATCATGCCCATTGCAATGTCAATTTCTTGGGCTCAAGTGGTCCTTCCACATCAGCCTCCTCAGTAGCTAGGACTCCTGGCTAATATATATATTTTTTTCGGGACAGGGTCTCTCTCTGTTACCCAGGCTGGAATGTTCAGGCGTGATCTCGGCTCACTGCAACCCCTGCCTATTGGGTTCAAGTGATCCTCTCATCTCAGCCTTTCCAGTAGCTGGAACTATAGGCACAGGACATGACGGCCAGCAAATTTTTGTATTTTTTTATTGAGAAATTATTTTGCCATTTTGCCCATTCTGGGGCTTTTTTTTTTTTTTTTTTTTTTTTTAAGATAAATGATTTTAACACTTGAGATCCAGTCCAGGATCACTCATTCCATTTAGTTACCATTTGGGTTTCTTTGATCCAGAGTTTCTCAGTGCTGTTTAAGCAGGGAGAGGAGTGTATTTTTAAACAAAATTTTGAAGAGTCTGGGCCATTTGTTTAATTAATTCAGATTCATCTAGTTGTTTCTTTATGTTTGGATTCAGGCTAAACAATTTTAGAAGGAATCTTTCATAGATGATAAATCTTTCTCTGTGCATCACACCAGGGGCACTTTGCATCTGTTTGTCCCCTTATTGGTGGTATTTGTTTAATCACTTGGTTAAGGTGTTGTCCATTATAAAGTTATCTTTTTCCATTTGTCAATGACAAATAATGTTAGTGTGAAACTGTGAATGTCCTGTCCTTCCACAAACTTTCACCTAATGTTTGGAGTACCCTTTGATTCTTGCTGGAATCAGTTATTACTATGGTGATTTGAAAACTTATGTTTAATCATGAAAACAACCCAAGTAATGAATTAATTACTCGTATATCATTTTAAATGTGATGAAACTGAGGTTTAGAGAAATAACTTGCCTGACCACATGTAGCCAGGAAGTTGTGGAGATGAGATTTTAACTTTAATGTGGCCAAGTCTTCAATAGAAGACTTTGATACTGGATGTCAGATGTTCAGAGATAATAGACAGATGTCTGCTGTTCTTGAATTGTCAGTTTGATGATATATACACATATGTAAGCAAATATTATATTAAAGAATTATGATGCAGGTATTAGAAGAAAGAATGTGGGAGAATAAAAAAGAATGAGGGAAGGCAAGTGTTGCAAATATGAGTTTGAAGGATGAGTAGGAGTTTGTCAGGAAGTGAAAAGAAAGGCATTTTCAAGTAGAGAGAAAAGAGTATATAAAGGTCAAATTGTGAAAGGGCATCACATAGTTAACCCCCCCTTTTTTTTTTTTTTTTTTTGAAACAGTGTCTCGGCTCACTGCAACCTCCACCTTCCTGGTTCAAGCAATTCTCTTGCCTCAGCCTCTTGAGTAGCTGGGATTACAGGCGTGCACCACCACACCCGGCTAATTTTTTGTGTTTTTAGTAGAGATGGGATTTCGCCATGCTGGCCAGGCTGGTCTCAAACTCCTGGCCTGAAGTGATCTGCCCATCTCAGTCTTCCAAAATGCTAGGATTATAGACATGAGCCACCATGCCCTGCCTCAGAGAACGTTGAATTCAGTTTGGTACTAGAGCAGGAATGATGACAGCATAATTAGGAGAAGGAGGTGGGGCAAGGGAAGGAAAGAGTGGCAGGAGGTAGGACTGGGAAAAGTTGAGTTTAGATGGTGAAAGGTCTTGTAAGTCTTCCTTGGTTTGGTCTGTAAACTGTAGACTCAAGATTGCCACCTCAAATACCCCTAGAAGCTAGGCACAAAAGAATGTAGACAGAAGTAGGTATAGTATAAGAATAAATAAAGGCCATAAATAGAATTGTTTCTTAATTTTTATTAAACTATGGGTATAGCACTTAATATACAAAGGTCATAAGAATAACTGTATTTTAAATTCAAAGTAGACATTGAAAGAAAGATAATTAGTGCATTTAAAAGTAACTTGGGTTGTTTTGATGATATCCTAAAGTCATTATATTTAGTTTTTAGAATCGTGATTCACTAACTACTTCCTTTGTAGCTCTTTATTTATGTACCAGTATTGAGAAAGGTGAATTGAATTACGAATATTAATTCATTTTAGTAAACTTAAAAAATAGAGAACTGCTGCTTTGCCTATGGAGTAGCCATTCTTTTATTCTTTTCTTTTTTTTTTTTTGAAGTGGAGTTTTACTCTTTTTGCCCAGGCTGGAGTGCAATGGCGCGATCTCGACACGTTGCAACCTCCGCCTCCTGGGTTCAAGTAATTCTCCTGCCTCAGCCTCCCAAGTAGCTGGGATTAAAGGCATGCTCCACCAAGCCTGGCTGATTTTTTTATTTTTAGTAGACACGGGATTTTACCATGTTAGCCAAGGTGGTCTCGAACTCCTGACTTTGGGTGATCTACTCTCCTTGGCCTCCCAAAGTGCTGGGATTACAGGCATGAACCACTGTGCCTGACCTATTTTCTTAATAGACTTGCTTTCACTTAAAAAAAAAATAGAGAACCTTTTTTTGGAATTAGTCTTAAATGCTACAGATTGAAGAAAAGCATGTAATGCAGGCCATCATTTTCTTTTCTGGTCACTTAATTCAGTACAGAAAGTAGTACGGATTATTCCTTGTCAAATGAATTTTCCAAACTTTTGCCAGGTATTAGCAATTTTTTTTTTTTTTTTGGAGACAGAGTCTCACTGTTGCCCCAGGGGGAGTGCAGTGGCATGATCTTGGCTCACTGCAACCTCAGCCTCCCAGGTTCAAGTGATTGTCGTACCTCAGCCTCCTGAGTAGCTGGGACATACCTGGCTAATTTTTGTGTTTTTTTTTTTTTTGTAGATATGGGGTTTTGCCATGTTGCCCAGGCTGGTTTTGAACTCTAGGGCTCAAGTGGTCTACCCGCCTTGGCCTCTCAAAGTATTGGGATTACAAGCGTGAGCCACCCTGCTCCGCTGTTATGAGCAATTTGAATCACACATTTGGATAACTGTTGGCAAACATCCTTTTAGAGAAATAAGAAATAGATGAGTTTAGATGGATTGTGATGTTTGAAACATTTTCTCTTTAGATGACAAGTTAATTTCTTTCAGCAGTTCAAGTATTTCTTTGTATCAACCTCCTTTTAGTTGAAGACTACTATATTGTGTATCAGTCAAACAAATGACTGAGTATGATTCAAAACAAAGGAGTCTGTCTTATAGATTGACCACTGTATTGATTTTTATGGCCATAATAATGTAATTTTAGCCCAAGGAGGTTAGGCTAAGCTTTGAGTATGTGGAAATGAGTGTATCCACCCCTCAAGGAACTCCCAGTCTAAGAGCAGCTATCATTAGACCTGGGCCATTGTTATTGCTTAATAAATACTTGCTCAATTAATAAATGAATGAAAAGATGGGTTCTAATTATGAGTTAATTTTACGTAATTATACAGTATATGAGAATGTATACATACTGTTTGTATAAAAGTCGGAAATAAAAAAATTCATAAAACAGCATTTATGAAAATTTTACCACATGTGATACATTGTGATTTTAAAAATTATCAATTTCTTTGAAATTCTGTCATGGTCCATTATATTGATATTATGAGCCAATAATGGATTGTATCCATGGTTTACAAAACATTCTAATGTTTAGGAAATGGAATAATTCCTAGGATCAGTATTGATGGATTCTTGGCGACAAAACCATTAGTCTTTGGGGAACTTTGCAATGGATGAAATTTTAGCCTAGGAAAAAAGAAAATATAGTAGAGTAAAAGCTCATTCTGACCATGGGAATAGCCAAGGAATTATAAAGTGAAGTTCTGAACCCTTTCTGGACTCTCACTTTTTTTTCTCCATAATTTTCTTATCAGCCTTCAAACAGTGGCCGAGCTGCAGAACTCCTTGCCAAAGAACAGGGAACAGTGCCTGGATTTATTGGTTTTGGAACATCTCACAGTGACCTGGGTTACGTTCCTGCTATTCAAGGAGCTGAAGAAATTGACAGTCTTGTAGATTCTGATTTCCGAATGGTGCTGCGGAAACTTTCAAAGAAAGATGTCACCACAAAATTAAAAGCAAGTTTTCTTGTTTTCATAAAAATTATCAAGAAAATCTCTTTGTTAAAAGAAAATGTCATTAGCATATCTTATGTAAAGAAAAATCAACAATAATTTATTGCTAAGTTCTTTTACACTTGTACTTTTTTCTTTCTTTTTTTTTTTGAGACAGAGCCTTGCTTTGTTGCCAGGCGCGAGGCTGGAGTGCAGTGGCGCGATCTCAGCTCACTGCAACCTCTGCCTCCTGGGTTCAAGCAATTCCCCTGCCTCAGCCTCCTGAGTAGCTGGGACTACCGGCACGTGCCACCACGCCCAGCTAATTTTTGTATTTTTTTTTTTTTTTTTTTTAGTAGAGGTGGGGTTTCACCATGTTGGCCAGGATGGTCTTGATCTCTTGACCTCGTGATCCACCCGCCTCGGTCTCCCAAAGTGCTGGGATTACAGGTGTGAGCCACCAGGCCTGGCCTACAGTTGTACTTTTTTCTGATACACAGTCTTAAACTTAGTTGATATTTATTTTCTAAGTTGTAAATTAGTTTGTTACACTGAACTTTTTTGAACTGCTTTGGAATTTTGGCTGTACAGTTTTTCCCATTAGGAAATGTAACTTTGACCTTGTAACTTTAAATTGAGGTTTTTTGTTTGTAGATGTTTTATTTTTTAAAAACACAACTGAAGAGTTTCTCCCATAGTAGCCTGTGAAGGAGCTCTTCAGACTAGTTTCATATGGCATAAACAGAAATAGTGTATTCTTCTGTTACATAAAATAGACAAAGCTTCCAGAACAGAGTAATCAATAGCCAGTATTATGGTTGTTAATCCTTAATGATGTTAATCACTTACTTTTAGGCTATGCAGGAATTTGGAACCATGTGTACAGAGAGAGACACAGAAACTGTGAAAGGAGTTCTTCCATATTGGCCAAGAATTTTTTGCAAAATTTCACTTGTAAGTATTCAGACTTTGCTAGTTTATTTCTGTTGTATGTTTTTGGTTGGAGTCATGGAGACTCTCAAATTTGTAAGGTTGATTTTTGGTGAGGGTTATTAAATATTAGGTCAGCCTTGTTATGCAGATTGAATTGTTAACACTTGAGAAGAGTGTGGAAATAAAAATGATTGGGGCCTGGTACAGTGGCTTATGCCTATAATCCCAGCACTCTGGGAGGCCAAGTTGGGCAGATCACTTTAGGTCAGGAGTTTGAGACCAGCGTGGCCAACATGGTGAAACCTTGTCTCTACTAAAAATACAAAAATTAGCCAGGCGTGGTAGTTGATGTCTGTAATCCCAGCTACTTGGGAGGCTGAGGCAGGAGAGTCACTTGAACCCCAGGAGGTGGAGGTTGCGGTGAGTCAAGATCGCATCAGTGCACCCCAGCCTGGATGACAGAGAGAGACAATGTCTTTAAAAACAACAAAATTACTGGATTGTGTTGGGTTATGAAGAACATTTCGGAAGTCTGTTTTCAGAAATTAGGTTTTTACTAGAGAATTACCCATGTGCTTTCCAGTTTTAATAAATGTTGATAATTATTTTATTCCCTGTAAATTTGCTACAGAAGAATGAGAGTAAGTTGCTTAATTATTCAAGGCCCAGCTTTTTTTTTTTTTTTTTTTAAATTGTGACGGAGTCTCACTCTGTCACCCAGGCTGGAGTGCAGTGGCGCAATCTCTGCATACTGTAACCTCTGTCTCCGGGGTTCAAGTGATTCTACCGCCTCAGCCTCCTGAGTAGCCGGGATTACAGGTGTGTGCCACCATGCCCCGTTAATTTTTTGTATTTTTTATTAGAGATGGGGTTTCACCATGTTGGCCAGGCTGGTCTCGCACTCCTGACTGCAAATGATCTGCCCACTTCGGCCTCCCAAAGCGCTGGGATTATAGGTGTAAGCCACTGTGCTTAGCCTCAAGGCTCAACTTTGAATCTGTTTTGAATATAATCCTATCTCATTGGGAAAAGAGGAGAAAGAAAAATTAATTATTTTACATAATTTCTGATTTAAAAACCTCCAAATTATTGATTTAAAAAATTGATTTCAGTTTAGCTCAATACATAGGTGAATTCTCGGTAATGGGTCATTATACCATATCCGGAAATGTCTGTGATTGTTTTTATGGACTAGACCTATTTTAAATCACATTTATATTTTTAATAGGATCATGACCGTCGGGTCCGAGAAGCCACACAACAAGCTTTTGAAAAACTTATCCTTAAAGTAAAGAAACAGTTGGCTCCCTACTTAAAAAGTTTAATGGGATATTGGCTAATGGCTCAGTGTGATACTTACACCCCAGCTGCATTTGCAGCAAAAGATGCATTTGAAGCGGCTTTTCCTCCAAGCAAGCAACCTGAAGCCATAGCATTTTGTAAAGAAGAAATTACAAGTGTAAGTTCTGGAATCATTCTGAATCTTTTTTTTTTTTTTTTTTAAAGTGTTTCAGGGTTATAAGCATACTATAATGACAGCTCTTTTACTTAGGATCATAGGGGATTGAGTTAAGTATAATATTTCCAACTGAAGATTGCCTTTTTAAGATTCTGTTTAGTAAGGTTGACCAATTTGGATCTGTAACAAAATTAACATTTTGGATTGGATCTTTCTACAGTATTTCCATTTTTCATTTTAATTTTGAAGTCTTTATTATATTTTTAAAAAGTAGATATGTTTTATAATATATAATCTAAACAAAGAATATATCTAAGAATAAATCTAAATTAATTTCTCTCATATTTCCATTTCAATACATATATACAGATTTACCTTAGTGTCTTTTTATTGGTTTTCTGGTGTTACTTTACATGAATGTACTATAGTTTAACTCTTTTTATATTAATATACATTTGGATTTGTTTTCCAATTTTTTATCATAACAAATGCTACTTCAGTAAACATTCTTGAGTAGAACTCTTCATACCCTTGTGGGAGTGTTACATACTAGAACTTCTAGTAAGCATTTGTTGGGCCAAAGGATAAGAACATTAAAAATTTTTATAAATAATGATAAATGGCCCTTCAGAAGGCCAAACAAATTTATACTCCCATTATCAGATAAAGTTTCTCCACACTGGGCCAACACTTTTGCCATAACTTTTTCATAAAAAGTCAGCCATACCTGTTTGTGGCTTTCAGTATATCTGTTTCTAGTAGTGTCTTATTTCTTCCCCGTTTACTTGCTATTCCCAATATATGGACTTGGAAAAATGAGACAGCAGAGTTGTTAGAATTATATGGAGAAATAAAAGTACATGAAGTAGGAGTGAGGAGGGACTTGATAACTAAAAAAAAAAATTTGTGCTTGCATTTATTCCCTTATTTAGTACTCCTGTGTTTGCACAACACCCTGCGTATAACCCTACTTAAACATTTCTGTCTGACCCTCTCTTCCTGCTTTCCTTTCTCCTTTCAATTAGCCATCGTTCCTGTGGCTCTCCATTGCACTATAAATTCAGATTTCTTGTCTTGACATACATTTGTCTTACAGTGTAATATAAGACAAATTTCTTGTAAGAAATTTGAACTTACAGTATAATATAAGATAGGAAATTTCTTGTCTTTTATTACACTGTAAGTTCAAATTTCTGCATGATCTGGTCCCTGCTTACCTGTCTAATCTCTTCACCCAACACCTCCCAACGCATTACTTGATTCTATTTCCCCATTTAGGTTCTTCCATTCTTCATTTCTCAGGTGTACCAAGCTTGTTTTTCTAGGGAGAAGGTTTGTAGCTTTAATCATATGCTCAAATGGAGTTCTCTAGCCCATCTGTAGCTTGAGAATTTTTGGTTGATTAAAAATGCCAAGTGATAAATGTTATGAGAGTGAAGGGTCATGAGTTTGGACACTAAAAGCTTTAGGAAATAGATTTTGAGACAATTAATTTGCCTCTTTATAGGCTTTTTAAAAAAATTAATTTGTTCTTGGCTTTGTCATGGATGGATAACAGAATGAACATATAGGTTATTTCTTCCATTTTATTTTCCCTTTAGTTGGCTGTGCCACAGTTCATTATAGCTATTGGCATTGAACTGTCTCAAATTCCAAACCCATGTTTCAGAGAGGAGGTAGGCAAATGAAAATCAAAATGTCAGCATTATAGATAGTATATCATACTGTCTATAAGACATGTGCTCTGGGTCACACCATTAGTTCTAGTCCCACCCTGCCATCAGGTATCAACTAGGTATGTGACCCTGGGCAAGTTTCTGTGCCTTCATTTTGGAATCTATAAAGCAGGAATTAACTTGTACTTCATGGAGTTGTTGTGAGGATTAATTTAGTTAATGCCTGAAATGTGTTCAAAGCAATACCTGGCACATATAAAAGCTCAGTAAATGTTATTGTTATTGCTGATAAAGTAGTTACTGAAACAGTGGATGGACTCCCTTGCACTCACCCCAGAAGGAAACAGACTTTCCCACATTTGAAAACTTCATACCTTCCTCTGTGATGGAGCAGAGCACAATGTGTGGTGTTCTTTGTAGGCAAGCAGGCTTACAAAAAGAGGGGAAAGCAGAGCCCAATTCCTCTCCCAGATTCACAAATTCACTTCATTGCTGTGTGCAAGAGAAATGGAGGAACAAGTCGTCAGGAGTATTTATAGGCGCATAGGGAAGAAGTATCTATCCTTCTTATTCCAACAGTAGCTAACTTTGGAGATTGATAGGAAAAGAAAATTGATAAAATTCAAACCTTTTAGTTTTGCTATTTGATTCTACTCTTAGGTAAGATGAGGTTTATGGGGATTTTTATAAATGGATTTTACTAAACTAGGCTCTCTGTCTGTTCACCACTGACAGTTCAGTAAAACCAAAGGCTTTGGTATTTTCCCCTTTGTAGGTGCTGCAGGATCATCTTATAAAAGAAACACCTGATACCCTCAGTGACCCGCAGTAAGTTGTATTGGTTCTTTGTAACTCATGTTAAGAATTTGTTTCACTCATAAATAATCAGATGATACCAATGTGACTTTTTTTTTTTTGAGATGGGCTCTTTTTGCCTAGGCTGGAGTACAGTGGTACAGTGGTGCGATCTTGGCTTATTGCAACCTCCACTTCCTGGATTCAAGCAATTCTGCCTCAGCCTCCTGAGTAGCTGGGATTACAGGCACCTGCCACCACACCCGCCTAAATATTTTGTATTTTCAGTAGAGATGGGGTTTCACCATGTTGGTCAGGTTGGTCTCAAACTCCTGACCTCAGATGATCTGCCTGTCTCGGCATCCCAAAGTGCCCAGCCTTGTTTACTTTTATGTTCTAATTAAAGTTTTAAGAGTCCTTGAGGGAAAATAATCTTAGATGGCTTGATATCCATTCCCTGGGATCACCCTTGTACATGCTACTGACAGCACTGTACTTGCTCACTTATTTCAAGCCTTGGCCTTTCATCTTCTTTCACCAAGTATTAGTAGTAACGTGATTAAATTTCTTTGTATGTTTATACTTTGAGGGTTGTTGGCATAGAGGAAATAGAAGATAGAAATAAAGCAACTTTGGTAGATATTTAATGATAAAACGTTTTAAAATAGAAGTACCAGATATGTAGTTTGGCTTATTCTAAATTTTTAAATATATTTATTTTGTTTTATATTAAGAACTGTTCCAGAGGAAGAAAGAGAAGCTAAATACTACCGGGTTGTAACTTGTTCCTTATTGGCATTAAAGAAATTGCTTTGCCTCTTACCTGATAATGAGCTTGATTCTCTGGAGGAGAAATTTAAGTCTCTTTTATCACAGAATAAGTTTTGGAAGTATGGAAAACACAGTGTGCCTCAGGTATATTAATCTTTTTTACCTTTAGACATTTCTCTGATTCCTTAACCCCATCATCTTAGTTTATGTTTTATGTTTATTGTTTATATTTAGAACTCTGCAAGCACATCTCTGTGGTAGGCCATTCATTTATTGAATTACCTCTCTTACTATAATGTTACTCTATTTTTACTTTTTTATTTAGTTTTGTCCTCAGATTCAGAATTATCAGTATGAATTACCATACTCCTTTGTTCATAGCACCTTAAAATTGGTATGTTCAAGGCTATTCTCATTTAATGTATTTATTTTTTCCCTTTTGTCCATCTGTCTTGCCATTTTCTACTTCCACTGGCTGACTGGTCTACTATGTTTAATATATGTTCTTTTGTTTGTACAGTTGATTCTCATCATTCATAGTAATTACATTCTATAAACTCATCATGAATACTGACTTAGTGAATACTGAGGGATTGCTTTTACGGGAAATACAGGGTTAGGTTCTTGTGAGCCTCTATTCACAGCATTTTTGTCAGTTAATAACTGACATAACCATTACATAACCTTGTTTTATGTGTGTTTCTGCTTAAAGACACCTTATATCATAGCTATTGTTGATTCATTAGCATTGAATTCATGGCCAGCAGCACTAAAACTCATGCCTGGATAAAGTGTATCTGCCACATATTTTCTTTGTAGCGCACATCACAGCATTCTTGTGCTTAGACACAATAGACAGCACTTCAGTGCTGCTGCTTGGAGGCCATTTAAAACATGAAATCACCAACCAAAAGCACAAAAATTTGAAAAAATACTGCGAAAATGACACTTGTTTACAGTATGAGAGTTGAAATAAGGGAGTGTCTGTTGCCTTGTTCGGTCTCAGCTGGGAATGTGTATGGGGGTGACTTAGATTTTTCGCCATTCTATGCGTGTCCACAAATGGCTGCAAAACGCTGCAAGTGTTTTTTTAAATCCAGATAGAGTTTTGCTCTTGTCACCCAGGCTGGAGTGCAATGGTGCAATCTAGGTCACTGCAACCTCCACCTCCTGGGTTTAAGTGATTCTCCTGCCTCAGCCTCCCAAGTACCTTAGATTACAGGTGCCTGCCACCATACCTGGCTAATTTTTTTTGTATTTTTAATAGAGATGGGGTTTCATCATGTTGGCCAGGCTGGTCTCAAACTCCTGACCTCAGGTGATCCATGTTTTAAATGGCCTCCAAGCAGCCTACCAAAGTGCTGGGATTACAGGCATGAGCCACCTCGCCTAGCCTAAGATGCTGCAAGTTTTGATTTTGGGGTTACAAATAAATTTTAGCAAGTAGGTGAATTAGCAAATATGGGATTTGTGAGGATCGACTGTATTTTTGAAAAATGTGCTTTTGTGTGTGCTTGAGTTTTTAATTCACATAAATGGTACTGTGTTATATTTTATTGCATTTATTACTTTTTATTTATTGTTTTAAAAAAAGATCTCTCATTTTCCTATATGTACATCTGATCTATGACTTTTGCCTGCCTTGTAGTATTCAGAAGTTTGCACGTACCTATCCATTTAACCTGCCCATTCCTCCAGTGATAGATCCTGATTGCCTCCAACTCCTTGCCTTCACAAGTAACGCAGCAATGAACATCTTCATTCATGTGAAATTATCTGAATTGCTGAGTCAATAGAGAATGTGCATACCTAATTTCCTGAAATAGTGCCAGATTGCTCTCCTGAATGGCTGCATTACTTAGACTCAACCATCAATACATGATGACTCCTATACTGCATAACCTTATATTCTAGCCATCACTATGCAGCATTTGCTGTTTAATTTTTCATCAGCCTAATAGGAATTCAGGTGATATCTCTCTTTAATTTGAATTACCTTCGTTATTGGTGATTTTTTAGCAACTCTTCATAGCATCTCTTCAAGCATTTTTAGCATCTGTTCGTTTTTGTGTTCCTTCTTGTTCATTTTTCCTTTTTTTTTTTTCTATTGGAGTACTCTCTTTTTATGTAACAGTTCCTTCTGTAATCTAAATATTAATCTTTTTGTCTTTTTAAAAAATTCTAGTCTCATGACAGAGTATCTTTTGTCATTTTAGGCAAGCAAAAAAGCTCCCATTCTGTCATCTCTCCCATGTGTCTTATGTCAGAAAGAAACCTTAATTTTGATGTGATCAGAGTCACCGATTTCTGCCTTATGAAGGCCATTCTTACCTTTGAGTCATAAAGATATTGTTATATTTTAAAATTTTTTAGCTTTATAGTTGTAGGTTTTATATGCAGTTTTACCTGTCATATAAAATCTTTAATTCATCAATAATCTACCTTTTCATTTGGTGTTAAGTATGGATCTAGTTACATTTTTCTTCATATATGGTGAGTCAGTTTTCCTAACGTTACCTAGTAAAGTGATCTGTGGTCTTGTCATTACAAGACATTAAATTCTTATATATTGTGGGGCACAGTGGCTCATGCCAGTAATTCCAGAACTTTGGGAGGCCAAGGCAGGTGGGTCACTAGAGCCCAGGAGTTCCAAATCAGCTTGGGCAACATGGCAAGAGCCTGTCTCTAAAAAAATAAAAATAAAAAAATTAGCCAGGTGTAGTGGCACACCCCTATTGTCCCAGCTACTTGGAGGCTGAGGCAGGAGGATTGCTTCATCCCAGGAAGTTGAGGCTGCAGCAAGCCGTGATTGTGCCACTGTACCTCCAGCCTGGGGGCGGGACCCTATTGCGAAAAAAAAAAATCATGCAATTATAAATTTGCTTCTAAACTATGTTCTGATGCATTGGTCTCTGTTTCTTCTTATACCAGTGCCATTGTCAGTATGACATTATGATATGTCTTTTTTATTTTTATTTTTTTGAGGCAGTCTCACTCTGTCGCCCAGGCTGGAGTGCCGTGGCATGATCTCAGCTCACTGCAACCTCTGCCTCCCTCATTCAAGCGATTCACTTGCCTCAGCCTCCTGAGTAGCTGGGATTGCAGGTGCCTGCCACCACGCCCGGCTAATTTTTGTATTTTTAGTAGAGGTGGGGTTTCATCATGTTGGCTAGGCTGTTTTTTTGAGATGGAGATTTGCTCTGTCACTCAGGCTGGAGTGTAGTGGCACAGTCTCAACTCACTGCAACCTCTGTGTCCTGGGTTCAAGCCATTCTCCTGCTTTAGCCTCCCAAGTAGCTGGGATTACAGGCACCTGCCTCCATCTCCAGATAATTTATGTATTTTCAGTAGAAACGGAGCTTAAGCATGTTGGCCAGGCTTGTTTCGAACTCCTGACTGTAGGTGATCTACCTGCCTTGGCCTCTCAAACTGCTGAGATGGCAGGCATAAGCCGCTGTTCACTGGCCAGAACTTTATTCTTTCGTAAAAATTTCAGTAAATTTGGGCTGGGTGTGGTGGCTCATGCCTGTAATTCCACACCTTTGGGAGGCCAAGGCAGGAGGATTATTTGAGGCCAGGAGTTTGAGACCAGCCTTTACAACATAGTTAGACCCCATCTGAAAAATATTTAAAAATTAGCTGGACACAGTGGGGGGTGCTAGTAGTTGTAGGTACTTGGGAAGTTGTGCTGGGTGGATCATTTGAGCCTGGGAGATTGAGGCTGCAGTGAGCTGTGATTGCACTGCCACTGCACTCCAGCCTAGGCAATAGAGTGAGAGCCTGTTTCAAAAAAACAAATTCCAGTACATTTATTGAATTTCTCAAACTCTTAAGTAGAATTGTAGTTAGGGTTGTACTCAATTTGTAGACCAATATGGAGAGACTTGCTTTTTTATGTTAGTGAGTCTTCTATCCCTGGAGTTCTCATCTCTCTCAATTTTTTTTTTTTGAGATGGAGTCTCAGTCTGTGACCCATGGTGGAGTGTTGTGGTGTGATCTTGGCTCACTGCAACTTCTGCCTCCTGGGTTCAAGTGATTCTCCTGCTTCATCCTCCTGAGTAGCTGGAATTACATGTGCTACCATGCCCAGCTAATTTTTATATTTTTAGTAGAGACAGTTTCTCACCATGTTGGCCAAACTGGTCTCAAACTCCTGACCTCAAATGATCCACCTGCCTTGGCTTCTCAAAGTGCTAGGAATACAGATGTTAGCCACCATGCCTGCCCTCTCTCAATTAATTTGGGTATGTTAAAATATTCTACAATAATTCTAAAAAATCAAGTTTATTAAAGTATAATTTGCACACAGTCCTGTAAAATGCAGCCATTTTTACAGTTTAAGTTTTGACAGATGTATGTACCCATATGACCACTACTATAAAGAAATATAACTTTTTTTTTTTTTTACTCAAAATGTTTTCCTTTTGTCCTTCCAAGTCATCATCCACCTTTACCCCAAGCAGTCATTGATTTGCCTTCCATCACTACAGATTAGATTTGTCTTTTCTGTGCTTTCATATAAACGGAGCTAGACATTACTTTGTATCTAGCTGCTTTTGCCTAGTGTAGTGTTTTAAGATTTATTCATGTTGTTACATGTGACAGTGGTTCATTTTATTGTTTCATAGAGTTTTTGTGTGAACATATGTTTTTGTCTTTCTTATGGAGAGGAATTGATGTGTCATATGGGAAGTATATCTTTATAGGAAGCTACCAAGATGGTTTCTAAAGTTGTAGTACTCTTACCAGCAATGAGTGAGATTTTTAGTTACTTCATATCCTCATGTTTCATATCATCAGCAGCTTTAATTTAGGTCATTCTCCTGGGTATGAGATCAGGGATTGCAATAGCTCACATGTCAAATCTGGCACATCTGTTTTTTTTTTCATCCCCATGGACATGAGGGAAACATCTGTTTTTGTAAATAGTTTTATGTATTATCTGTAGCTACTTTACTGCCTTTACTGCTACAAATCAGAGCTAAGTGGTTGCAACAAAGACTACTTGTCCTGCAAACCTTAATATATTTACTCTCTATCCCTTTATAGAAGATGTTTACTGACCTCTGGAATAGAGATTTCTCACTGAGATGTTAATTTACATTTCCCTGATGACTAATGACGTTGAACATCTTTTAATGTGTGTGTGGGCCAGTTGTATATCTTCTTTTTGGAGGTGTCTGTTCTAATCTTTTGCTTATTTTTTATTTCATATATTTTTTATTCCTAGAACTTCTGCTTGGTTTTTTATATTTTCTATTTCTTTGATGAAATTGTCTGTTTTTTTCATCCTCATCATATTTTCCTTTACCTTATTGAATATAGTTTTAATAGCTTTTTAAAATCCATGCCTGATAACATCTGGGTTATCTTGGAGTTGACATAAGTTAACTGTCTTATCCCTTGAGATGAGACCACATTTTTCTGGCTATTGGTATGTTGAGTAATTTAGGATTATATACTTGATATTGTGAATGCTACGTTTTGGAGACTGGATTATTTTATCTTTATCCAAAAGGCATTATTTTTGTTAGCTGGCAGTTAACTTGATTAGACCCATACCAAACCATTATGCCTGTGGTGGGAAATGCCTTAGTTCTCAGTTCATTTCTTGCTTTAGCTTTAAGCTGCTTCTAGTTTACTTGAGGCCAGGAGTTCAAGACCAGCCTGCACAACATAGTTAGGGTCATATCTCTAAGAAATTTTAATTTTTTAAAAAGACGGGGTTTCATCATATTGGTCAGGCTGGTCTCGAACTCCTGACCTCAGGTGATCCACCTGCTTCAGCCTCCCAAAGTGCTGGGATTACAGGCGTGAGCCAACGCACCTGGCATCTCTAAAAAATTTTTTAAAAATTAGCTGGGCATGGTAGAGTGCACATGCATGATTCAGAGATGGGTTGTAGATTTAGGCTGTTCAAATACAGAATATAGGGGTTTCCTTCTGTGGCCCTCTCCTTCCTAGAGTCCCGTCTCACCCTCCTGCATCATCCTGCGTGATCCTGGCCTTCTTTCCTGGTTCTTCTAGTTCCTCTGGCCAGAAAGAAGTCAGTCTTTCTACTGAAGTTGTACCTGGTCCTATGCCTTTGTAATGGCGACCACAGCCATGTTTGGGCAAAGCTGCAAAAACTGAGATCTCAATCTACATGGATCACTTACGCCCAGTTTGATTCTCCTCTAAAATGCATATGTATTTCAGTCTCTAGAGCCCTCAGGTAGTTGTTTTTTTTGTGTTTTATCCACAGAGCCTATACCTGATCTTTTAGGAGGATTGATATATTGGGCTCTCACTCACCCATGTTTTTTGGTTTTAAAAATTGCAGTTTGGTTATTTTTGAGTTGCAAGTATGCTGTATTTATCCTGAGTGGAAGTATTTTGTCAGGTAAAAGTATGTGAATGGTTTCTTCCAGTATGTGGCTTGCCTTTTCATTTCATTAGTGTTTTCGAAGAGTAGATATTTTAATTTTGATAAGGTCTAATTGAACATTTTTCCTTTATGGTTGTGCTTTTGATGCCCCATTTTTTATTTTTATTATTTCAGTGGCCAGTTACTAGATAGATGTCTTATCTAAGAAATCTTTTCCTAAGTTTGCAAAGATTTTCTATATTTTATTTTAGAAGTTTATACTTTTGCTCCATATAGTGCATTTAGAGTTTATTTTTGTATATAAATTGAAGGTGAGAGTCAAAATTGATTTTTTGGTTATGTTGTATTCAGTTTCTGAAAGACTATCCCATCCTTATTCTGACAACTTTGTCAGAAGTCATTTGACCGTATGTGTACAACTTTTAGACTCTGTTCAGCTCCATTGATCTGTATGTCTATCCTTACACCCAATACCATACTCTTGATTATTAATGTTTTATACTGTGTTGAAAACTTCCAACTTTGTTCTTTTTCAAAATTCTTTTGGTTATCTTAGGTCTTTTGCATCCTAAAATAATGTTTTATGATCTCCTCGGTCTTTATAGTTTTTGTTTCTATCATGAATGAATGCTTGATGTCAAAGCAAATCAAAATTTTCTTGATTTTTCTGATGTATATGTGATCAGAGCAAATTCAGCATAGGTAGAATTTGCTGTCTTTTTAAATGTCATGTCTTTTAAAATATTCATATAAAATATGTGGTGTTAAATATGTATTTTTAAATCTCACAAATGTTATCTTATACTCTCAATCTTTGTTTAGATTTGCGTATGTATTTGTTGCTTTGTGTCACAGGTGTTTTTATTTCATTCTCATAATTATTTTTTTCACCCTCATTCTTGAAAGACATGTTTGCTGAGTACAGGACTGTATGTTGGTATTTATTTTTGTGTTGGAAATACTGTTCCGTGTCTTCTGATTTAAATTATTGCTGTCAAAGTCAACTATCAGTCTTATTATCCTTCTTTTGAAGGTAGTTTATCTTTCTCCTTGGGCTACTTTTAAGATTTTCTCCATGTGTTTTTCCAGTTGCAGCATAATGTGTCTTTGGTGTGGATTTCCTTTATGTATCCTGCTTGGGATTTGTTGGGCTTTTGAATCTTTGACTTGATGTATTTCATTGGCTCTGCAAAATTCTCAGCTATTATTTCTAGGTGTTTCCTTTGCCTTATTCTTCTCTTGTTTTGGGATTCTGGTGAAATAGATATTGAACCTTCTCACTGTGTCCTCTATGTCGGTTATGTTTTCCTTTGTTGTTTTTGTCTTTTTGTCTCTCCCTGCTGCTTTGTGGATAATTTCTTTTGCTCGGTCTTCTAGTTCACTGATTCTCTTATTTGTATGTAATGTGCTCTTTTAGTCCATTCAGGCTACTTTAACAAAATACAGTTAGCCCTCCATATCTGCAGGTTCTACCTATGTGGATTCAGTCAGCTGTAGATGAGGAACCTGTGGCTATGGAGGGCTGACTGTATTATGCTATTTTATGTAATGAACATGTTATGTAATTCATGGGCATTTAGTACATGTGTGGTGGTGGGAGAGTGGGGTGTCCTGGAACCAATTCCCTGTAGGTACTAAGGGTTGAACTGTACCTTAGACTGAGTAATTTGTAAACAATGAAAATTTATTTCTCATGGTTCTATAGGCTAGAAATTCCAAGATCAAGGTGCCAGCAGATTAAGTGTCTGGTGAGGGTTGCTTTCTTTGTTTCAAAGATGGCCCCTTTTTGCTGTGTCCCTATGTGGCAGAAGGAGTAAATGTGGTCTCTCATACCCTTTTATAAGGGCACTCTAATCCCATTCATGAGGGTAGTGCCCTCAAGACCTAGTCATCTTCTAAAGTTCTCACTTCTTAATACTATCACACTGGTGATTAAGTTTCAACAAATTAATTTTGGAGGGAGGCATTCAGACCATTGCACTGTTCTTAAACTGTGAGTTGAGCTTTAAATTTTAATTATTCTTAGTTTAGTAATTGTGCTTGATCTTTTCAGACCTACTCTGCTTTTTCCAGGATCCTTTTTCCTACAAGTTTTAAAAAGCTTTTGTTCCTTTAAATATAATAAGAATTATATTATAGAATTTGTCACTGATCATTCTAAGATTTAAAATCTCAGATCTTTTATTTCTACTGATTGTGGCTCATGGTGTCTTATTTTCTGTTTGTTTGGCTGTAATGGAGGCCTCAAATGAAGGCTTCTGCTACTAAAGAAGATTTGTGTTTGCTTCAGTCAAAGAAAAAGTTGAATTAATTCTTTTAGCCTTCACTTTTGCCTTGGTAATTCCTTATGCCTTTTCAGCCATTTCATACTCTTTAAGATTTTAAAAAGTATTTTTTCTAGCTATTTTAGTTTTCTTAGTGGGAGGGTTAGTGTGAATAATCTATTACCATAAATTAAAAGTCTTACCATGTTTTACTAGGTTTTAATTTAATTCAGCTTTGCATTCTTTTAGATTCGCTCAGCTTATTTTGAGTTAGTTTCTGCATTGTGCCAGCGCATTCCACAGTTGATGAAAGAAGAAGCATCCAAAGTGAGCCCATCAGTTCTACTTAACATTGATGACAGTGACCCAATTGTCTGCCCAGCTCTCTGGGAAGCTGTGCTCTATACACTTACAACTATTGAGGTATGTAAGAAAGGCACATTTAGTACACTGAGGAATACTTGTCTTTTAATTGTATTTTAGAACCCTTAGGTATCATGTGACACCCTGTGAGATAAGAATATCTGAAACTTATTGGAAAAATGCTTTCTTGGAAATAAAATAATCTAAACTTGGCATAAATCTTCAACTGACTAAAATGGCATAGAGTTTTTATTTTATTTTGTTTAGCCAGTATTATTCTTTAAACCTTATGTGGCCTAGTGCAGTCACCATATCTGAATTTTATATTTCAGATGAAATATAATTAAGATTGAAATATAATTGTCCCTTTTAGAAAGCAGCTTTTATAGAAATAGAAGTTAAATAATTATTTCTAATCAATAATGTTCTGTATGTCGAATATATGATCATTATATGTAACTACATTTATAATTTCAGTTTTAGCTTTTAATGGTGGTGAGAGATTTTAGCTTTTTTTTTAAGTCTTCACCTTAAGATTTCAGCTTTTTTTTTTTTTTTTTTTTTTTTTAGGTAAAATACCGTTTTTCTTTTTGAGAGCCTGTATGTTTTCTCTTTTAACTGGGAAAAGTGCGTTTATGATCTCTAATTACTACTATAATCTTTTCTTTGGTTAGGACTGTTGGCTTCATGTAAATGCAAAAAAGAGTGTGTTTCCCAAGCTGTCGACTGTTATTCGTGAAGGCGGTCGGGGTCTAGCTACTGTCATATATCCTTATCTTCTGCCATTCATCAGCAAGCTCCCTCAGTCCATCACAGATCCAAAGTTGGATTTCTTCAAAAATTTCCTCACATCTCTAGTTGCTGGGTAAGAAATTTAAATTTTTGATTTTTAAAGCAAAACAGGTTTTCTTGTTTTTACACTCATTATTTTATTTCATAAATTTCTCCAGCTTGTTTTACTATTAAGTACTTTTAAATACTTAATGAATTACATTTGGTATTTTTTTCAAAAGAGAATTACAATTGGTATTTTTTTCTTGAGTATATTCAAGGCTTCAGTGGTGGAACACAGCAGAAAGTTAGATAAATAAGATAAAACTCCTAGTTGGAAATAGGTCACCTAGGCAATTTTTCAAATTAGCCATTTTTTAACAGTAGAATGTGCTAACCAGTTGTGCCACAGAGATATGTAGCCTTTTTTTTTATTTTTTATGTCGATAAATACAAATGCTTAAATGCAGTAGCTTAGCCAGTGAAATTTTTAAAAGGTCCACAAATTTAACTACTATAGGTGTTTAAATTCACACTTTAAAAAACTATTTCAGTACATTTGATGAACTTAGAATACACCGTTTTATTAATGATTACAGATTTTTTTTTACTACACCATTATCTTTATTTGGTTAATGTTATCTTGAAATTGCAGGCGGATTGGTCCACGGGTAGAAAATTAATATCTCAGCTAGGCATGGTGGCTCACAGCTGTAATCCTAGCATAGGCCAAGGCTGAGGTGGGAGGATTGTTTGAGGTCAGGAATTTAAGACCAGCCTGGTCAAGATAGCAGACCCTATCTCTAAAAAAGAAGAAGCTAAAGGAAATATTCTTTTACTTTTTGCTGATATGTTTTTTGAAATATTTTTTCAAAGTTTTTTAAGTTCATATTCTCATTGGGCTATATGTATTTTTGTTGGTATTTAATTTGTAGTTTAAGAAACTGCTTTAAAAATTTTTCTTCAGATATGATACCTATTTGAAGTCTTTATTTTGATAATTCTGAGTTCTTATTTTCTTCTTCATGAAAGAGTAATCTAGTTATTTATTATTTCTTAGGCTATCAACAGAGAAAACTAAAACCAGCTCTTCAGAGTCCTCGGCAGTAATATCTGCTTTTTTTGAATGCTTACGTTTTATAATGCAGCAAAACTTAGGTGAGGAAGAGATTGAACAGATGCTCGTCAATGATCAGGTATCTATAATGTAAAAGTCGTCAGTGTCTTTGCATACTAATTATATAGGATCAAGCTCATTGTGTCTTGTTGCCATTTTCAGTAATAAGCCTTCCTTGTAAAAATTTTATTTTTATAATTTGCCAATTGAGTAATGTGTATTTCTGCCAAGATAAGTAAAAATTCCATGCTGTCAGTTGCTAGCATAGTATAATACCTAAGAAACTAATCAGTGTCTGGATGTATAAACCCTGTTTTTTTTTTTTTTTTTGAGACAGAGTTTCAACCCTTGTTGCCCAGGCTGGAGTGCAATGGTGTGATCTCGGCTCACTGCAACTTGTGCCTCCTGGGTTCAAGTGATTCTCCTGCCTCAGCCTCCCAAGTAGCTGGGATTACAGGTGCCCACCACCATGCCCAGCTAATTTTTGTATTTTTAGTAAAGACAGAGTTTCACCATGTCCATCAGGCTAGTTGTGAACTCCTGACCTCAGGTGATCCACCTGCTTCGACCTCCCAAAGTGCTGGGATTACAGGTATAAGCCACTGCACCCGGCCTGTAAAAACCCTGTTTTAGAAAGATGTAATGCAAAACAGAATTTTGAAGATGCTATTTGTGATCTTTTATAGTAAGTTTAAATCATGAAATAATCATCTGTTAATTCTAAAATACTCAAATTATGCTTTGTGAAAGTTTGGCTTGGCTTTTAGAACCAGAGATAAGAGAAGGTTATGGAATATGGTTCTTTACAGTAGGAACTTAGTGAGATTATAGAAGCCCACATCCTAGGATGTCTCAGTTAACTTCCCTTATTTATGTAATTTAGGAAATAGGATTCTGCACTCTTGTGGGTCCTAGATATCTTTCATATTGGCTTGTAGTCTCATATCTTAGATTTGCCTGTAATTAAGGCAGAAAAGCAAAACACTTAAGTCCAGAAGATGCAAAGAAAACTAGATTGTTAATGACCAAGAATTCCAGGCAGTTATATCATGAAAAAGGAATAATTCAGGTGAAATCATTAAGCTCTTGTATGATATGAAAGGGATCTTCAAGGTAGCTTTTTTCGTAGTTCTAGGGGAAATTTTAGGTTTTTCAGTTGTTAAATATGAAATTTTATAGTGTTTTACAAATACTTTGTTTAAATTTCATTTTTTCTTGAAAGAAAATTGAACTTTTATATTTTTTACCTTTCGTGAAGGGAAAAAACAGTTTTTTCTCTACTTTCACATTATAGTAATCAACACAGAAGACTTCTGTGACCAAATATGTGGGGATTTTTCCCCACCAAGCAAGCAGTCAGTTCTGTAGCAGACACCAGCTATTTGTCCTCTAATTCAGCTCTGACTATCTACCTGGAGATGGTGGCAGATCTCACTGGTTTAGGACTCAGTCCCACAAGACTGGTCCTTACTTCTGATGCCAATCTCAAGCCCCAGGCTGTTTTACCTGGGCTTCTGACCAACCAGCTATGAATCAGGGATCCCATGGCCCCCTCCTGGGGTTTGCTTAATTTGTTAGAGTGGCTCACAGAACTCAGAAAAACAATTTACCAGTTTATTATAAATGATATTACAAAGGAGACAGATGAAGAATTGCATAGAGTGAGATATGGGAAGGGGCGAAGAACTTCCATACCCTCCCTGGGTGTGCTGCCCTCCAGGAACCTCCACATGTTCAGTTATCTGGAAGCTCCCTGAATGCTGTCTTTTTTGCATTTTTATGGAGGCTTCATTACTAGGCATAAATGATTAAGTAATTGCCACTGGTGATCAGCTTAACCTTCAGCTGCCTTTGTATCCCTGGAGGTTGGGGTGATATTGAAAGTTCTAGCCCTTTAATCCTGCCTTGATCTTTCTGATGACAGGCCCCCATCCTGCTATATAGGTGCTGCCAGCCACCAGTCAACCCATTAGCTTACAAAATGATATCACTTTGGAGATTCAAGGGATTTTAGAGTTGTGTGCCAGGAGATGGAGGTTGAAGACCAAATGTATATTTTATGATATTATACCTTTTCTTTCAGTTGATCCCTGTTATTGATGCAGTTCTCAAAGACCCAGGGTTGCAACATGGGCAGCTGTTTAACCATTTAGCAGAAACTTTAAGTTCCTGGGAAGCCAAAGCAGACATGGAGAAAGATGAAAAAACAGCTCACAACTTGGAGAATGTACTGATACGTTTCTGGGAAAGACTGTCAGAGATCTGTATTGTGAAAATCAACGAGCCAGAAGCTAACGCTGAGTCCGTTTTGGGTGTATCTAACCTATTACAGGTGCTTCAGAAGCCAAAGAGCTCATTGAAGTCAAATAAGAAAAAAAATGGTAAGGTTAGATTTGCTGATGAGACACCTGAAAGTAATAAAGAGAGTGAAAAATGTGTATCTTCAGAAGGAGAGAACATTGAAGGCTGGGAATTATCAACGGAACCTTCTCTCACTCATAATTCTTCAGACTTTTTATCTCCTCTAAGGAAAAAACCTTTGGAAGTCTTAGTTTGTAAACTGGCAGAGATGAGCATTAATTATATCAATGAACAAAAGTCAGAGCAACATCTGAGGTTTCTTTCTACTCTGCTTGACTCCTTTTCTTCAAGCCAAGTATTTAAAATGCTACTTGGTGATGAAAAACAGAGTATTGGCCAAGCCAAACCTCCTGAAATAGTCAAGCTTGCACAGAAAAATCCTGCAGTGCAGTTTTTATACCAGAAACTGATAGGTTGGCTAAATGAAGACCAAAGGAAGGATTCTGGTTTCCTGGTGGACATTTTGTACAGTGCTCTCGGGTGCTGTGACAATGATAAGGAAAGAAAAAAAGTCTTGGATGATCTAACCAAGGTATTCCTGTTGTATATCTTTTTAAGCTATTTTAATAATAGATGAGTAGAATGAGACTGCATATTGTTTTCTGGTTGTTTCTTCACTGTGTCAATTTGATGATAAGCAATATATTCTTGATCATGATTTGGGAAGTATCTAAGGCTGCTGGGTAGATGTTCAGCAGTACCCGGGTGATAGATACTTGGTAATTAAAAGGTGAATTCTTTTAATTCATACATTTAAAAAGTTGGATAAGAATATTTTAGTTTTGTATTGGTTACATGAGTACTTCATTTACTTTTTTTTTTTTTTGATACAGTCTCACTCTGTCACCCAGGCTAGAGTGCAGTGGCATGATCTCAGCTCATTGCAACCTCCACCTCCCGGGTTCAAGCGATTCCGCTGCTTCAGCCTCCCGAGTAGCTGTGACTATAGATGTAGAATACTATGCCAGCTAATTTTCTGTATTTTAGTAGAGATGGGGTTTTACCATGTTGGCAGATGATCTCTATCTCCTGACCTCATGATTTGTCCGCCTTGACTTCCCAAAGTTCTGGCATTATAGGTGTGAGCCACTGCACCCGGCCTTCATTTACTTTTTAAAAGTTTTAGCTGGACATGCTGGTGCATGCATATAGTCGTCCTAACTACTCAGGAAGTTGAGGTGAGAGGATGGCTTGAGCCCAGGAGTTCTAGACTAGCCTGGGCAACATAGCAAAACCTTGTCTCAAAAAGTTTTTCTAGCAGATTGTTTTCTGACTCTTTGTCTTTTTTCAGGTGGACCTGAAGTGGAATTCTCTTCTTAAGATTATTGAAAAGGTATCTTAGGGATTTTTTTCTTTTTTAAAAATATTTATGGGAATTGAAGTATTAAAATCGTAGTCTTATTCATACAATAAATATGGTCAGGTAGTCAGGTTCTGTGTTAGAGAACTTCCTCGTTATTGTGACTTTCTTCCTATAATGTGGGAAGGTATTTGTTCTTTTCCTTTCCTGTAGTAGTATTTTTCTGATTAGTAATATTAGGGAAAAATGAACAGGCTCTGGAAAATCATTTCTTTCTTTCCTAGAGGGTAACAAAGGCAGATTAAAACATTTTATTATCTTTTACTTAAGGCTACACCTTTCTGCTCTTAGTTACTTTTTCTGCTGTAGAAATGGATTGGTGGTTCTAGCTTTGGCTAGAACACATCAGGAAATTAAGTTTTCTCTACTTGGGAACACTATGTAGGTAAATAAAAATCTTCCAGTCTTTTTGTGATTGTCACTGACTAAGAAAATTATTGGGACGAATAATGAAAAGAAATAATGAAAACAATTTACAAGTTTTCAAAACGACTTGTGTTCTTTCCTAATGAGGATGTAAATGTTACAACTAACACTTTTTCAACTATAGAAAGGTTGTTATGACTAGCTACCTAAAATTCTTACTCCTTTTAAAAGCATTTTCAAATTATTTTTCTGTTTTCATAGCTAACTCTTGAATTTGCAAGTTTTTCCTATTATTTAGTGAGAAAATTGTAGTAAACAAACAAATAGCATGAAATTTACCATCTTAACCATTTCTAAATGTACAGTTCAGTAGTATCAAGTATATTTACATTGTAGTGCAGTTTCCATAACTTAATTCATCTTGCCAAACTGAAACCCTTTATCTATTAAACTAACCCATCATTTTCCCCATAGTTTTATTTTTACAAAATAAATACAGAATATTTATTTTTCAATGAGGAATATGACACAGGCACACTGCTCACATTAGTTTATCCAGTGCCTTCTCTCCCTGTAGCCAAGTTAACATGAAGCACTAAATTATCAGAAAGCTTCTTGATAAGCCTTGAATCAGAGCAGGAGATGTAAATAATTTGATAAGAGTGGACTAATGTATCCGTTTCCAACTTAGGAATGTACCTGTCATGAAGTGCAAATACTCACACGTGTGTGGAAGAATATCCTCTTCCTGAGCAGTGATTGGAACTTCCTAGCCAGTGTTTGCTGCCTGTGCTTCCATGACTCACTAGCCTCCTCATCTCCTGACAGCTAGGCAGCTTCTTTCATTAGATATGTTCATACAGGCATACCTCAGAGATATAAGTTCAGTTCCAGACCATGGCAATAAAGCAAGTCACACAATTTTTTTGGATTGCCAGTGCATATAAAAGTTATGTTTACACTATATTAAGTGTGCAGTAACATTATATCTAAAAACCAATGTACATATTTTAAAATTATTTTATTGCCAAACAGTGCTAATGATCATCTGAGCCTTCAGCAAGTTGTAATCATTTTGCTGATGGAGAATCTTGCCTCGATCATGGCTGCTGACTGATCAGGGTGGTGGTTACTGAAGGCTGGAGTGGCTGTGGCAATTTCTTAAAATAAGACAACAGTGCAGTTTGCTGCATTGATTGACTCTTCCTTTCATGGTAGATTTCTCTGTAGCATGCAATGCTGTTTGATAGCATTTTACCCACAGAAGAACATCTTTCAGAATTGGAGTCAATCCTTTCAAACCCTGCCACTGCTGTATCATCTAAGTTTATGTAATATTCTGTAAATCCTTTGTGATCATGTCAGCAGTGTTCACAGCATTTCAAGGAGTAGATTCCATCTCAAGAAACCACTTTCTTAAGAAGTAACTCCTCATCCATCCACACTTTATTATGGGATTGCAGCATTTCAGTCACATCTTCAGGCTTCATGCCTCATTCTAGTTCTTTGCCTCTTTCCTCCATATCTGCAGTTACTTCCTACACTAAAGTCTTGAACCTCTCAACATCATCCATGAGGGCTGGAATCAACTTCTTCCCAACTCCTATTAATGTTACTATTTTAGCCTTTTCCCATGGTTCTTGAATGTCTTAATGGCGATGAGTTTTTTCCAGGAGGTTTTCTTTTTTTTTTTTTTTTTTTTTTTTGGTAGAGTTGGGGTTTCACCGTGTTGGCCAGGGTGGTCTTGATCTCCTGACCTCGTGAACCACCCACCTTGGCCTCCCAAAGTGCTGAGATTACAGATGTGAACCACCACGCCTGGCCTTCCCAGAAGGTTTTCAATGGACTTTGCCCAGATCCACAGAGGAATCACTATCTATGGCTGCTATAGCTTCATGAAATATATTTCTTAAATAATAAGACTTTAAAATAGAAATTACTCTTTGATTGATGGACTGCAGATGGGTGTTGTGTTAGCAGGCATGAAAACTACATTAATTTCCTTATACATCTCCGTCTAGATCTCCATCGGAGGTCTTGGGTTACCCAGGTGCATTGTCAATGAGCAGCACTATTTCAAAAGGAATGTTTTTTCCTTTGTTTTTCCAACAGTGGGCTTAAGATATTTGATAAACCATGCTATAAACATGTGCTGTAATTTAGTCTTTGTTGTTCCACTTAGAGCACAGGCAAAATAGATTTAGCTAAGCTTAAGAACCCTAGGATTCTTTAAAATGAGAAATGAGCATTGGCTTCAACTTAAAGTGATTAGTGCCTAATGAGAGTCAGCTTGTCCTTTGAAACTTGGAAGCCAGACACTGACTTCTTGCTAGCTATGAGTCTTAGATGGCATCTTCTTCTAATATATGACTGTTTTATCTTCAGTGAAAATCTGTTTAGTGTAGCCACCTTCATTATTGATCTTAGCTAGATCTTCTGTGTAACATGCTTCAGCTTCTGCATCAGCACTTGCTGCTTCATCTTGTACTTTTGCATTGTGGAGATGGTTTCTTAAACCTCATACACCACCCTTTGCTAGCATTAGACTTTTCTTGTGTAGCTTCCTCACCTCTCAGCCTTCATAGAATTGAAGAGAATTAGGGTCTTTCTCTGAATTAAGTTTTGGCTTAAGGGAACGTTGTGGCTGGTTTGATCTTCTGTCTAGACTACTAAAACTTTGTCCATATCAGCTGTAAGTCTGTGCCACTTTCTGTTATGCCTGGGCTCACAGGAGTAGCGCATTTAATTTCCTTCACGAACTTTTCCTTTGTATTCACAACTTGGTTGTTTGGTTCAAGAGGCCTTAGCTTTCTACCTCTCTTGGCTTTCAACATGCCTTCCTTGCTAAGCTTCATCATTTTTAGCTTTTGATTTAAAGTGAGAGATGTGTGACTCTTCTTCCACTTGAACATTTAGAGGGCATTGTAGTGTTATTAATTGGTCCAATTTCAGCATTGTTGTGTCTAAAGGAATAAGGAAGCCCAAGGACAGAGAAGAAATATTAGGGAATGGTTAGTCAGTGGGGCAGTCAGAACACACACACAGTATTTGTTAAGTTTGCCCTCTTATATGGCAATGGTTTGTGGCACCCCTAGACATTACAATTGTAACATCAAAGATCACTGATTGCAGATCACTATAACAGATATATTAATGAAAAAGTTTGAAATATTGTGAGAATTACCAAAATGTACACAGAGACACAAAATGAGCATATATTGTTGTAAAATAGTGCCAGTAAACTTGCTCAATGCAGGGTTGCCACAAATACTCAATTTTTAAAATTGGAACATTTGCAAAGCACAATAAATAGAAACCCAATAAAATGAGGTATGCCTGTACATTAAGTTGAACTTCTAACCTTGCTAATTGGAGAGGTATTTTATTCAGAAGTTTGTTTACCAGGATTCTGCAGAATAGATTGGTTTTACTTGGCAAACTACACTGGGAAAGCAGGCATCATTGCCATCTAAACTCTAAAGTAGTTTTTCTTGTTTTACGGAACCTTAATACTTTTTGAGCAGAGTCTTAAAATCATCTTTTTTTTTTTTTTTTTTTTTGAGAGGGAGTCTCGCTCTGTCGTCCAGGCTGAAGTGCAATTGCACAATCTCGGCTCACTGCAAACTCCGCCTCCTGGGTTCAAGTGATTCTCCCGCCTCAGCCTTCTGCGTATCTGGGATTATAGGCACCTGCCACCATGCCTGGCTAACTTTTGTATTTTTAGTAGAGATAGGGTTTCATCATGTTGCTTGGTCAGGCTGGTCTTAAAATAATCTTTTAAAAAAACAATTAAAAAACAGGTCTGAGTTTTGGAACCAGAAAAGGACCTTAGAAATTTTCTAAGTTAATCTTCCCAATTTTCAAATTAAGAGATAGGCCCAGGTTGATTAAAAGATTTGTCCAAGGTCATAGGCTAGTTTAGTGCTGAAGCTTGGACTAAAATATAAGCTCTGGTTACCTACAGTTTTTAAATAAAAGGATAAAGTTTTCCAAGCACTACCCAATGTGCACTTGGATTTTTTTTTTTCTTCCAGATTGCTTTGAAATGAACCAAGTTGCAAATTCCTTTCTTCTCAGCCCTTAAAGCAAAAGAAGCTCTGGGAACATGGATCAGCATGCTTTGGGGGTGGATTTACAGTTTTTTTTTTTTCTTACTTCCCCACCTCATGAAAATAAACAAGTGGCTGTCAGATACCTGGCCTTAGTAACTCTGTATCAGAGAATTTGGGGAAATAAATCCCATTGTTCATAATTGAATTAATTTACCATTATTATACATTAATTGTTCTTTAATTTTAGCAAAATTAATGAACAAAAGTTTACTATTTATAGAGCATTTATAAATATATTTTCAAAGTTTATCCATTATTCATTGAACATATCTACAGTGTTGATAGCAGGTATCAAAGAAGTTTAAGACACTCTCTACTCTCAAGGAACTTACAATCTCATTGGAAAGACAAGATATACACAGATGAAACATTTAAATAATTATACAATCCAGTAAGTGCTTTAGAAATTCAGAGAAAAGCAGTGATCATTGTGGGCTGGAGTGGATGGGGAGACTCCATAAAGTAGGTGGGATTTGTATTGATTTTCAAAGATTGGATGGGATTTTAAGTAAAACAAAAAACAATGGGGGAATATTTATGACTGGGAAGGTAGCATGAGCAAAGCATGGAAGTGAACATCATCCAGGCTTACTGGGAAACAGGGAGGATACCAGTCTTCCTAGAACTTCAGGAGGAGGAGGAGGAGTGGGGGATAGAATTGGAGCCATGATAATGAAGGGATAGCAATATGGTACAAGTAATATTTTGGATAGATAGAGTATTTGATCTTGCTGTTAACCTTTGCTTTAATTTTATGGTTTTAGGCTTGTTCTAGTTCAGATAAACATGCTTTAGTAACTCCTTGGCTAAAAGGCGATATCCTTGGTGAGAAACTGGTCGACTTAGCAGATTGTCTTTGTAATAAGGACTTGAAATCTCGAGTATCTTCAGAATCTCACTTCTCAGAAAGATGGACTCTTCTAAGTTTGGTATTATCCCAACATGTTAAAAATGGTAGGAAAAATATGGCTTTTGTTTTCTATTAGGGAATAATTCATTTCACCTTGTGGGGAATTACATGGGACTCAGCTTACATGTTATTGGTTGAAAATAACAAGACTTACTCATTCAAATATCTTTTTTTGAGACCAAGTTTCGCTTGTCATCCAGGCTGGAGTGCAGTGGTGTGATCTTGGCTCGTTCCATCTGAGTTCAAGTGATTCTTGTGCCTCAGCTTTTCAAGTAGTTGGGACTACAGTTGCATGCCACCATGCCTGGCTGATTTTTGTATTTTTAGTAGAGTTGGGGTTTTGCTGTGTTGGCCAGGCTGGTCCTGACCTCAGGTGATCTGCCCGCCTTGGTCTCCCAAAGTGCTGTGATTATAGGCGTGAGCTGCTGCACCTGGTCCATTTACGTATCTTAATATTGTAAGTACCCCAAGTGTTTATTAATTTTCATACCATGACTTGGAAGATATTTAATATTTTTAGTTTTATATCCTAAAGGTTTTTTTTTTTTTAACTCATATAAAGTTGACTCATGACTTAAAGAGTTTTGAGTGTAGCAAAGTTGCTCACCCTAATTGTGTAGACCATTTCTGTTTTTAAAACTGCCTTTTTACCTGAGGGCCTTTATATATGAGAAACTGTGTTGATTTGTTAAAATTTTGTCTAATACATAAACACCATTTTAAAATCCATGGAAACACCCATAAGATTATTAACCCAAAGTAAGATATTTAAAAGTGCATGTTAATCTTTTTTTTTTTTTGTCTGTTTGAACCTTTTTTCTCTAGATTACTTGATTGGAGACGTATATGTTGAAAGAATTATTGTTAAACTTCATGAAACTTTATTCAAAACAAAGAAATTATCAGAAGCTGAAAATAGTGACTCATCAGTGTCTTTTATCTGTGATGTGGCCTATAATTATTTCAGCTCAGCAAAAGGATGCTTGCTAATGCCATCATCTGAAGATTTATTATTAACTCTCTTTCAGTTATGTGCTCAGAGCAAAGAAAAAACACATATGCCAGGTAATAGCCTACTGCTCAAATGTTTTGTTGGGAATCTCCGGCTCTGACCTTCGTAGTGAGTGTAAGTGCCCAGGCTTTATTAATTGAATCATAATGTGTTTGAAAGTTTAAAGCATTTTGAGTAAAGGACTACAGTCATATACACTTTCAGCTTTAGAAACCAAGTTAAAGATGTTATTTCTAAAGTTCTCACTTGGAATGAGCCATAATTGATTAGTTAGAATCTTAGTCCACTCAGCAGTTCTGGTATGTTGCTTAATTTCTTGGTGTTTCAGTTTCCTCACTTGTAACAGTGGGATAATATCCCTTTATTATAGTAAAAGCATTCAATCTTTAGTGTATATCAAAATAGAATTGAGATTATCATTTTAAGGACTATATTCCTGCTTGATGAGATTATCTTTTTAAGGACTATATTCTTGTCTTATATGCTAATTCAGACTTATTTGTGAAAGGAATATAAAAAAATACTGTCTATAGAGAGCCATTCTCTAACTCTACATTCTTTCTTTTTTTCTTTCTTCCTTCTCTCTCCCTCTTTTTGTCTGCCAATCATTGGCTACCAACCTTTTCTTTAATACTAACTTCTATATTTGGAAAAGGTGTAACATTTTTTTTTTAACATCTCCAAAAGGACAACTCTTGTAAATAAGTTCAAGCAGAAAAAATGTAACTTTTAAAATCTTTATCATTTTACATTTTTATGATACAAGCTAGCTTATATTATTGCATGTTTATGACACAGTTGCTTTGTTTGGCAATTGAATTTTGAATGGCAATTGAATTTAAAATTTTTCTTTTTTAAATGGTATTTTAAAAAATCTCAGCTCTGCAGAATTGTTTCAAACATTTCATGCTGGTTAGAGTTAATTCAGTGAGATGATAAATTCCTGTTGACATCTTGATTTCAGATTTTCTTATCTGTAAACTGAAAAATACTTGGCTCTCTGGTGTAAATTTATTGGTTCATCAAACTGACAGTACATACAAAGAGAGTACCTTCCTACATTTGTCTGCTCTGTGGCTGAAGAACCAAGTTCAGGCTTCATCTTTGGATATCAACAGGTGACCTCATTTGAGCTTGGTTTCATTGTCTCTTTTATACTTGATCAGTGTCCTTAAATAAGATTCTATCATCAGTGTGAGTGCCTATGAAAAATGACTTGCAGGGCTCACGCCTATAATCTCAACTACTCAGTAGGCTGAGGTGGGAGGGTCAGTTGAGGCCTCCAGGAGTTCAAGACCAGGCTGAGCCACATAGTGAGATGCCATCTCTTTAAAAAAGGAAAAATGAAAAATGACTTGCTGGGTAACAAATCTATAGGACTCTAAGAAAAGATCCAAACAAATTTTTCCAAAACCATTTTGTTTCAATGACCATCCATTTAAACTGCCAATTAATTGAAGGATAATTTACTCTACCATACCTGCTGGACTCATAACTTATAGACAGTAAAGTGATAGTGATATTATCCTTTGTCATAGGCTGATGTGCGTTGTAGCCTGTCATGGTCACCATATGTACTGATAGTTCTGGTTTATTTTTGGGGGACAGGTAGGCAGTGTTTTAAGGTATTGAATTACAAGTATATTTTACATCTGATACTTAAATCCATAGAATAAAGGAGAGAATGCATTTTGAGGATATTGGGGTTAGGTAAAATGATGCTGAATTTCATAAGGTAGCTATATTTCAGAAATAAGGTAGCTATATTTCTGAAATACCTGGTCTGAAATAGGTCAGGTCTCCTTTATTCTGAAATAGGTAGGAAGCAACACTAGATTTCAAATGATAAATATTGTATTACCTCCCCATTTTGACTGTGTTATGTTGATGTGTCATTGGTCGGGGAGCATCACTTACCTCTTTTTATTTTCATCATTTCTTTTTGCTCAGGTAAGCTATTGTAGGGTATTTAACATGTACTCAGGTATTCAAACTAGTCATGGCATAACTGCAACAGTTAAATTCTTTGCATTATTTTTAGTCTCCAAGTCCTCTTGTCTGCTGTTGATGATTTGCTAAATACGCTTCTAGAGAGTGAAGATTCTTATCTTATGGGCGTGTATATCAGAAGTGTAATGCCAAACAACAGTGAATGGGAAAAGATGAGGCAGTCTCTTCCTATGCAGGTATTTTGAAATTGGAGAGTGCATATTTCATTCTGAAGTTTGGATTTCATGCAAGCTTGAATATTTTTATTTTATTTTGGGGGAGAAAAAATAAATAAAATGAATATTTTGCTTTGCTTTTATGTCTTTGTATGCTTGTATACTGGATGTTTGCTTTTTGCAAGACACAGTTTGACAGTGGCAGTGGCCATGGTACAAAGACTTAAGATCTGGTTCTGTACTTAAAGAGTCTTAAAGAAATGCATTTTAATTTCCTGTAATAGAAACAAACTTCTAGGTTTCTGTGGTTTTGCTAATAAATTAAATATTCTCACAGCTTCATTTTTATTCAGTCTGAATTGCTTAGGTAATAAATAATTTTGTGTATAACATGTTTTTTTCACAGTGGTTACATAGACCTCTTTTAGAGGGAAGATTGAGTTTGAATTATGAATGTTTCAAAACAGATTTAAAGGAACAGGACATAAAAACACTTCCTAGCCATTTGTGTACTTCAGCATTATTGAGCAAAATGGTCTTAATTGCACTGAGAAAGAAAATAGTCTTAGAAAATAATGAGCTTGAGAAAATAAGTAAGTATATATGAGCATTTACATATAACATGATGCATGAATAAATACGATTTTGAAATAATTTTGATTACACTGCAATTTAGATCTTTAATTCAAGAATCTTCAGCTTTCTTTTTCCTATTTTAATGTTGAGAACCTTGAAGTGGTGAATGTTAAATTGCAAATTAGATGGAAGCATATTGGAATCTTTCTATAATCTTGTTAACTGTGGATCATAAGTTGGTGTTAGCTACTCAGGCTGTCATGACATCAATATAAGCAGATCCTGTGACACATACCCTAAAGAAAATGGGTGAGGCTTTGGTGTTTTATCAAGGATTCAGAATTTTCTGTTGATTAAAAAAAAAATTGATACCTGATAATTGTACATATTTATGGGGTACATGTGATATTTTGAAACATACATACAGTGTATAGTGATCAAATCAGGTTAAGTAGGATAGCCATCACCTCAAACATTTATCATTTCTTTGTGTTGAGAACAGTTCAAATCTTATTTTCTAATTATTTTGAAATATATAATAAATTATTGTTAACTATGGTCATCCTACTGTGTTATCGAATACTAGGTCTTGTATCTTCTCTCTGACCATATTTTTGTACCCATTCACCCACCTCTCTTCATCCTCCACTCTCCCTGACCCTTCTCAGGGTAACCACCAGTCTACTCTATCTTCATGAGATCCACTGTTTTAGCTCCCATATACAAATAAGAACATGTGATGTTTGTCTTTCCGTGTGTGTTTTTTTTCACTTAGCATGATGATGTCCAGTTTCATCCATGTTGCTGCAAGTGACAAGATTTCATTCTTTTTTTGATGGCTGAATAGTATTCCATTGTGTATATGTACCACATTTTACATATCCATTCATTCATTGATGGACACTTAGGTTGATTTCATACCTCTTGGCTATTGTGAATAGTGCTGCAGTTAATATGGGGGTGCAGATATACCTTTGATATTCTGGTTTTCTGGATACCTGCTGGATTGTATGATGGTTCTATTTTTAGTTTTTTGAGACACTTTCATATCCTTTTCCAAAATGGCTGTACTAATTTGCATTCCTACCAACAGTGTATAAGAGTTCCTGTTTCTCTGCATTCTTGCCAGTGTTTGTTATTTTCTGTCATTTTTTAAGAGATGGGATGTCACTGTGTTGCCCAGACTGGTCTTTAATTCCTGGGCTCAAGCAATCCTCCTGCCTCAGCCTCCCAAAGTGCTGTGATTACAGGCAGTGCCACCATGCCCAGTTTATTTCTTACCTTTTTGACAATAGCCATTCTAACTGAGGTGAGATGATGTTGTTGTTTTGATTTGCATTTCCCTGATGATTACTAATATTAAACATGGGATTTTTTTTTCCTTTCTTGCCTTTGAGTTGTTTGAGTTCCTTATATATTCTATATGTTAGTCCCTTGTTGGATGAGTAGTTTGCAAATATTTTCTCCCATTCTGCAGATTATCTCTTCACTTTGTTGATTGTTTCTTTTGCTGTGCAGAAGGCTTTTAGTTTAATAAAGTCCTATTTGCCTATTTTTGTTGCCTTTGCTTTTAAGTCTTAGCCATAAAAATGTTGGCCTAGACCAATGTCCTGTAGTGTTCCTCGGTGCTTCCTAGTTGTTTTATATGATTTTAGTTCTTATGTTTAAGTCTTTAATCCATTTTGGGTTGATCTTTTTAGGTGGTGAGAGATAGAGGTCTATTTTCACTTTTCTATATATGAATATTCAGTTTTCCTAGTGCCGTTTATTGAAGAGGATGTCCTTTCCCCAATATATGTTCCTGGCATTTTTGTTGAAGACTTTGTCAGTTGGCTGCAAATACAGATTTATTTTTGGGTTCTTTCGTTCTGTTCCATTGGTCTGTGTGTCTGTTTTTATATAAATACCATGCTGTTTTTTGATTCCAATGGTTTTTAATACTTTTGTATTTCATCAGGCTCTAATTTTTTTTCTGGCAAGTGGACATTCAAATGTTGAATCCTAAGAGGACTTAGGGCCTTGGCAAATTTCCCTGTTTGAACAAATGGTTTAGAATTACAGGTAGTGGTGTTACTTTTACAAGATGGTATTAAAGGTAGAGGATTTGCAGAAACCCAGTATCAGTCTTGTTTGTAAGCCCTCAGCTGTAACACAGTTACCAGAATGAGGGGAATATATGCTCTGTGGAAGAAAGTTGAAACTTTTGGTCAGCCAGCTTCACATTGAGTTAAGGGCAAGGAAATAAGCCTGTTGTTTACATTGATCACAGAGTGAATCTGTGCAAATGCAAAACTAGTAAGAGGAGTAATAATTTTTCTTTTACTAATTACAAACTGGCAATATTATTTCTTTAATCTTATCAACCTCATCAATCAGATATTATTGCTTTTGTTACCATGACTTGATTAGAATTGCTTAACTGGTAAGTGTAGGATTATGTTTTGAACCAGGCCGCAATGCTTCTGACTCCAAAATCTATACATGGCTTTATAAAAGGGAGTTGTGACTGTGTATTAGAAACCTAAGATATGCCAGACTTCATGATAGATACTTGGTCATTTAATTCTCACAACAGCCCTGTGAGGTAGTTTGTAGTATCCTAAATTGCAAACTATTTATATTGTTTGAGAGAGATGTGGATTTGAATCTACCCCAATCTGTAACTGAGGCCCATGCCCTTTTACTGTAGCATACTGTCTCCCATTTCTCCTATTTTGCCTTACCTCAGGTCTTGGGTCACTTAGTTGTTTTTCCTGTATACAACTTTTTATCAATTGTGCCAGAATGGTAGGAAGATTCTTTCAGTATCTCTAGTAACTTAGGTTCTTGTCACATTTCTTAACTAATTAGAAAACAGACTAAGTAAAATTTGGGAAAAGGGTGGTATTTTGTATCAGACAAATGTTCTCAGTTTTAATTATCTTTGAACATCTCAAAGCAGGTTTGAAAATCAGTTCATAGGTGTTTTGAGATGAGTGGGTACAACAGTGTTAGAAAATGAGACAGAGACGTGAAAATAATTGAAGGGTTTGTTCACAAAGTACTTTTGATAATTTGGTCTCTTCTTTTAGTTGCAGAACTGCTTTATTCACTGCAGTGGTGTGAAGAATTAGATAACCCACCTGTTTTTCTAACTGGATTTTGTGAAATGCTTCAAAAAATGAATATTACGTATGATAATTTACGTGTACTTGGTAATACTTCTGGCCTTTTGCAGCTGTTATTCAACAGGTAAGAATCTCTTCCAATTTCTGTTTTTTAAATGACTATGCTGTTTCTTTATGGCTTTGCCTTCTATAAGATGTAACCCTACTTCATCCTAATGTTTCAGTCAGAGGATTGATCTAATAATTCCTATTCTTAATGATAAACAGTTTATGAATTCTAAATACTTGATTTAACCTTCTCAGGGGAAGATATTTGTACTCTGCCTGTCATATTAAATCCATAAATACATTCAGGGGTCAGATGACAAAAAAGAAGTAGAAGCTTGTAGAAGTTGTTTTTTCTGTTACCCAACCTCCCAGTACTCTCAGATTCATCCCTTATCTTACATGTTGTTATAGATGTGTCTTAATCTTATGACCACAAAGCCCTCTCCCCTAGATGAGGATGGTAGGTATGAAAACAGAGTCCCTGTAGAGGTTATAGGAGTAAAATGTTTAACTTTTTGAAATTGCTGTGTTGAACAGCTTTAAGAGTTTATCACTTGCTGATAGTACTTTGAGCATCGGTGTATCAGAGGACCCAGGCTTCCTTTCCAATCCCATTCTAGTTAGTTGACACTCACAACTTTCCTCAGAACCAAAAAAACCTCTTTGATTGTTCAACTTAAGCCAGCCTAGTGTCCTCTGGGAGATGTCTTTTTCCCAGCTGCAGCCTCTGGTCTTCAAGCCTAATCTCTAAGATCATCACCCCTACTGGGACTGAAGAGACTTTGGAGCTGCCTAAGGATGAGAGCTCAGTACTAGCTGTGAAGGAGTATTGAAAGCCTAAACTCCCAATTCTTTGGATAATTACTGGCAGTTGCTTGGGTGCAAAGTCTTAGGTGAATTGATGCCATCACAAGGTGCTTTATTTAATTCTGTAAAAGGAATTCAGCTAGCCAGTGTTTAAAAATTTTATTAAGTACAGTTTCAAAATGGAATATAATTTTTTCCCCTTTTTTAGGTCCAGAGAACATGGCACATTGTGGTCTCTTATTATTGCTAAGTTGATCCTTTCCCGGAGCATTTCATCTGATGAAGTAAAACCACATTATAAGAGAAAAGAAGGGTATTCTTATTTAAAATGTTTCTACTTTGTAATTTACTGTAATTGGTCACTTTGGCAATCCCTAATTAATGAATAATCTCTAATAAATCATCAAAACAGGTTTAGAAAATGAGGAAGTTAAAGACTTTAAGGCAAATTAAATTGTTTTAGGTGAGGGACATACTTTTTTATTTTTTTATTTTTTTTTGAGACAGGGTCTCACTCTGTTGCCCAGGCTGGAGTGCAGTGGTACAAACATGGCTCACTGTAGCCTCAACCTCCTGTGGTCAAGTGATCCTCCTACTTCACCATCCTGAGTAACTGGGACCACAGGTGTGCACTACCATACCTGGCTACTTTTTAAATTTTGTAGGAATGGGGTCTCGCCATGATGCTCAGGCTGGTCTTGAACCCTTGGGCTCAAGCAGTCCTGCTGCCTCAGCCTCCCAAAGACCTGGAATTACAGGTGTCAGCTACCATGCCTGGCCCACACCTTTTTTTTTAAGTAAGTAGTTTTAACTCTATAACCTTTTGTTGTAGAATTTTATACTGTACTTTTTTTTTTAAGCTAATAACATTTCATAAACTTGTTTTCTTTTCCCCAGAAATCTGATAAAAATCTTTTCTTTTGCTGTTTCCTCTTTTTCCATCACTTTATTTGCTATATGGAAGTGATAGGGAAATTCTCTTAAATAACATCATCCTATTGAAGAATGTTCTAGAAATGTAACGTGTTCTGTTCTTAAGATAAAGAAGTAGATTACAGGTTTGGGCATGCTGGTGAAGCTCAGTATTCAAATTAATACTTAGCTGAGATTTACTAAGAGGCATTTTGAATTCACTGATTTACCAAGAATTCTGAAATGATAGATATGTGTTCTGGCATAGTAGAATTCTAAATTAAATTTTGCCCATTTTTTATCTTACTTGAAAGTTTTAAAAAACTTTTTATTTTGAGGTAATTATAAATTCACATGAATGTGTAAGAAGTAATATAAAGAATAAAAGTCATACATCTACCCAGTGGTACTGTTTTGCATAACTTTAGCATAATATTACAACCAAGGAAAAGGCATTGATACAGTCCATTGACTTAGTTTACATGAACATGTTTGTGTGTGTGAGAGACAGAAAGAGTGTGTGTGTGTGTGTGTTCTGTGTAGCTCCCATCTGTGACCACCACCGCAGTCAAGTACAGAACAGTTTCATTTTCAGGATCCCTTGGGTTATTCATCTGTAGCTTCAGCCACCTCCCTTCCCATTGTCCTAATCCCTAGCAACCACTAATCTGTTCTCTATCTTTGTAATTATGTCATTTAAGAATATTTAATTATGTCATTAAGAATATATAATATCTCTACAAAAAATACAAAAATTAGCCCAGTGTGGTGGTGTGTACCTGTAGTTCCAGCTACTCAGGAGGCCGAGGTGGGGGGATTGCTTGAGCCTAGGAAGCAGAGGTGGCAGTAAGCAGAGATTACACCACTGCACTCCAGCCTGGGTGACACAGTGAGACCCAGTTTCAAAAAAACAACAACAAAAAACACAAAAAACAATATTATATAAATGGAATCATACAGTATGTAACTTTTTGACATTAGCTTTTTTAGTTTGCATAATTAAAATTTTTTTCTGATTATAAAAGGAATATGTAATTAGCTAAAGAACTATTGGAACTAATTACTAAGGAAATGGATGTATACTTGACACACAAAAGTCAATAACTTTCTTATTCACCCATAGTCATTTAAAAAATGGTATGGGAAAAAAGGATTCTATTCACAATGACAACAGAAACTAAATACTTAGAAATAAATTTAACAAAAAATTACATTTATGAAACTTGAATAAAGATCACAAAAGAAGGTGGGTAAATTGTAAAAATGGTTGTGTCAATCTATAATTTCAGTGCAATCTCAATAAAAATTTCAGCAGTTTTTGAAAAACTTAGTAAACTGTTCTGAACATAGCATACATTTGAAGGCAAAAGTGCTCAAAAATAAGAAATTTTGAAAAAAGTGAAAGAGACTGCATACCAAATATAAACTGTATTATTGAATTGTGGTAATTAAGCAGTATGAAACCGAAAAGTAGACAAATCAGTGGATAGAGTCCAGAAACCTATCCACACGTATATGTGAATTTGCTTTTTAAAATTTGGCATTTCAAATCATTGTGGTGAGTAAATAATAATGATAGAAAATTGGACATGTGTTTGGGAAAAAAGTACTGAGACCTTCTTTACATTATATGTAGATATATACATATATTTGATTTTGTAAAAATGAAAACTTCTTGCAACCTAAGCACCCATCAGTGGATGCATGGATAAATAAAAGTGTGGTATATCCATATAATGAAATATTATTCAGCCTTAAAAAGGAAAGAAATTCTGACGTGCTACAGTTTCTATGAACCTTGAGGACATTATGCTGAGTAAAATAAGCCAGTTACAAAAAGACAGATACTCTCTGATTCCTTTAATAGCGTAGTCAGATTCATAGGGATAGAAAGTAGAAAGAAGGTGGTTATCTGGGGCTGAGGGTGAGAGAGGAATGGAGCATTCATGTTTAGTAGGAAGAGTTTCAGTTTTGCAGAATGAAGAGCTCTGGAGATTAGTTGCACAACAGTGTGAAGGTACTTAACACTGCAGAACTCTACACTTAAAAATGGTTAATACATAAATTTTATGTGTGTTTTATGACAGAATTTTTTATATAGTATTTTTGAAAGATGAAGACTTCTTTGCAACAAAAATATGAAATATAAAGATTACAGGGACAAATGACAAAATGGGAGAAGACATTTGCAAATCAACAAAGAAGATCTGTAATATGTAGATAGTTTCTATAAATCAGTAAAACCTTCCCAATTGAAAAATTTAACAAAGACTTGAAGGGTCAATTCATAGATAAAATGATCAAAGGTAGTTCAATACTGAAATGTGAAATATGAAAGGATTTGCCTTACTAATAATGACAGAAGTACAAATTAAAAGCAGTAGTTTTATCCACTGTATTGCCAAGAATCAAAAAGATTCATCGTGTGCAGCTAAAGAGTCACATCTGTACATCTGTGGTGAAAGTGAAAATTGATTACACATTTTCAGAAAGCAATTTGAAATTACCAACATATACATTCAAATCCTTTGAGCTTACAATTTCACTTCTAGGAATTTAGTCTAAAGTATTTATACATATGCAGAATAATATCTTCTTAAGGATATTTATTGCAGCATTATGTATGAGAGCAAAAATTGGTGGGGGGAACCTAAATGTTCACTGATAGGAAAATAGTTAAATAATGATACATCCATAGTATGGAGTGTTAGGTAGACTTTGTTCATTTTTGTTGTGTAGCTTTAAAACAATATACATTCTGACAGAAAATATATATAAGTGGTAAATGATAGAACAATATGTTTAGTGTCATCCCTTTTATGTGACTAAACCCTGACTGTATATATGCACAAATAGGAATATCAGTTCAAAGAAAGGACACAACAAGCCGGGCGAGGTGACCCATGCCTGTAAATCCCAGCACTTTGGGAAGCTGAGGTGGGTAGATCACCTGAGGTCAGGAGTTTGCGACCAGTCTGACTAACATGGTGAAACCCCATCTCTACTAAATACAAAAAAAATTAGCTGGACGTGGTGGTACATGCCTTAATCTGAGCTACTTGGGAGGCTGAGGCAGGAGAATCGCTTGTATCTAGGAGGTGAAGGTTGCAGTGAGCTGAGATCGTGCCACTGCACTCCAGCCTGGGCAACAGAGCGAAACTGTCTCAACAACAACAACAACAACAACAACAACAACAACAACAAAAAGGACACACAACTATTTAAGTTGAATCAATTGACTCTTTTTTAAAAAAGAGAACATAATGTCATGTGGCTAGTGTAATTAAAAAAAATCATATATGGGGAAAAGTTATATATGTTCATTTTAAAAATTAGAAATATGCAGAAAAGAGAAAAGGGCAAAAAAAATTTTTTTTTCCATCCAGTCAGTGATTGTTAAATCTATCATAGGTTTCTTTTTTCCATGTAATTATTTTATATGATAGAATTATTCATCTTTTCGAATAGTCTAAATAAAAGGAATATGAAATAACCGTATATTTGGAAGAAGTCTAATTGGTATTTTTTTTCTTTAAACAGTTTTTTCCCACTAACTGAAGGCAATTTGCATACCATTCAAAGTCTTTGTCCATTTTTGTCAAAAGAAGAAAAGAAGGAAGTTAGTGCTCAATGTATACCTGCTCTTTTTGCCTGGACTAAGAAAGATCTTTGCAGTACTAATGGTTAGTTGCTTGATAATAAATATTTCATTAACTTAATTATTGCTTGAGAGTAAGAACTGTTTCTAATATATAAGACCATATCTAACAGAGGTAAATTGAATTATAGCTGATTTGTTCTGAGATTATATGGATGAGTGTCTTTAGACAGTGGCTGTTATCATTTTGCAGTACAAAAATACTCTGGCCTTAGAGAAGACTTACACCCAGAAATACTGCCTAACCATTTTTTATCTGTTGATAGCTTTTTAAAGCTGTGCCTCATTTCTCCCTAGTCAACCAAAGATTGAACATATAAAGGCAGAAATAGCTTCTGTTGTATTTAAAACACTGCACTGTCATTTGTTAATTTATAACATTTATGAGCACCAGCTACATGATAGTTACTGTTGTGGAGAAGACAAACATCAATAAAGTTGTATCATGTGTTAACTGATGTAGCAAAAAGATGTACTATGTATAGAAGTGGCAGAAAGGAAGGAGTTTCCACTGTGCTTTGAGGGTGTCAGTGGCGTTTTCACAAAGAGAAATATTTTTACTGGGTGTTGAAGGATAAGTAGTTTTCTATATGGACACAGTTGGGGAAGTGCATTCCAGGTACACAAAAACATACAAGAGTACAGATTATTCATTTTGGCTGGTATTTAAGATAAAAGGTTGGGGGCAGAGGGTGTTAAGATAAACCAGTGGATGGAGTTTGAGGAATGGTAGAGATTCTAAAGGGTGGATCCACAACAGAGTTTACCACATATACTAGCTGCTTATTGAGTGAATGAATGTATAAATGATGAAACAGTAAGTTCTATTTTTCATTTTCTATTTCCAGCTACTCTATAGCTGTAGTTTTTTTTTTTATTTGAACAATGAGTTTACCGAGTATGTCCTGCACTTAAGAAACCAAAACAAAAAACAGCATAAGTCAATTTAAATTACAGTATCATTCACTTAGTTTCCCCTCCCCCAGATTCTCTATTGTGTGCTAGGTGCTGGGTATGGAGACAGGGTCTCTGGCCTTTGGAGCTTATAAGCTCATGTTTTGACTCTTACATAAGAGCCATTTGTAGAGTTCTTAACCTGAGCACCTCTCAAGAAACTTTTTTACTTCTCAGAGTGGACTTTCTTTTTATTAGTAGTGATATCATTTTAAAAAATTTTTAATTTTCATTTTGAATTTTATTTTAGGAGGTTTTGGACATCTTGCCATTTTCAATTCTTGTCTACAGACCAGAAGTATAAATGATGGAGAGCTATTACATGGAATATTAAAAATCATAATATCCTGGAAGAAAGAGCATGAAGATATTTTTCTTTTCAGTTGGTAGGTGATACTTTATACTGTGTTTTTCCTTCAGTATACAAGTCAGACAAAGATTATATATCTGTGTCACAATTTTGTAGAGCAATTATGGTAGACATTTGAGTCATTTATAAGTATATAAGATTTAAAATAGAATATTTTCTAATTCAGTGCCAATATAATTATTATTTTGTTGTCATTTGTTTTTATCTTTAACACAGTAATCTGTCAGAAGCAAGTCCAGAGGTACTGGGTGTAAATATAGAAATAATCCGGTTTCTTTCCCTGTTTCTGAAATACTGCTCATCCCCTTTGGCAGAGAGTGAGTGGGACTTCATCATGTGCTCCATGTTGGCTTGGTTGGAGGTAAATTAACCTGATGTGTCATCACCTCTTGTGGTTCTTTGTACATACTTTTGCATCAGAACTATTTACTGATCTTATTCTTTAAGTGATTATTGTAATTAGCTCCTCTGCATAATTTAAAACACTATATAGATGTTCTCCTCACCAGCTACTATTTTACAGACTAGTAAAATGATAGATTTTTAATGACTACTAGCATCATTTGGTGACCAAATCTCCTGTTATTAAATTGCCTTCTCCTTTAGCTTATTGTAATATTTGCAGCAGAACCCTTTCAGGTTTTATCTTTTAATGACAATTGTTTTGGTCTTTTTTGGTTATAATTAGATTATTTCTAAAATGTACTATGTGAGTATTGCAAGAGTAATGCATTAAATATTGGCACATTCAGAGGTAATTAGTGTGATTTTATGACCCAGAGCAGCCAGAGGTATACTACTTGTGGGCTCCAAGGCAGCAAGTCAGTCAGGGTTGAATTGGTCTGAATCTCTGCTTTGCCTGCTATTAGCTATGTGACTTAGAGTTTTAAACTTGAACTGTTGAGCCTGAGTTTTCTTTCTTTTCTTTTTTTTTTTTTAATTTGAGACAGAGTCTCACTCTGTCACTTAGGCTGGAGTGCAGTGGTGTGATCTTGGCTCACTGCAACCTCCGCCTCCTGGGTTCGAGCAATTCTTGTGCCTCAGCTTCCCAAGTAGTAGGATTACAGGTGCCCACCAGCATGCCTGACTAATTTTTATATTTTTAGTAGAGATGGGGTTTCACCATGTTGGCCAGGCTGGTCTCAAACTTCTGGTGTCACGTGATCCACCTGCATCAGCCTCCCAAAGTGCTGGGATTACAGGCATAAGCCACTGCATGTGGCTGATTTTCTTATTTTAAAATAATAACTCACAACTTGTAGAGCTACTGAGAAGATTAGAAATGTGTATTTAATGTATCTGACTTAGTGTTTTCTTCCATAGTTTAGAAATTAAAAAGGGCATTTCAGAATAAATTATTTATTAATGATTCTAATTCATGGTATTTAGTTTTGAAGAAAAAAGTTATTTTGATGTAAAATATTTATATTTCTCCTGAGACTACACACTTCAACTGCTTTTCATTTTAAAAATCAAATACATGAAAGAGGGGCTTTTCTTTATTGTCTTTATTTGTAGTGTTCTGGTAGAACTCTGTTTACCTATTTCATTTTTATTGCTTTTCAGACAGCCAGTGAGAATCAGGCATTGTATTCTGTTCCACTTGTGCAACTGTTTGCCTGTGTCAGCTGTGATTTGGCCTGTGACCTCAGTGCTTTTTTTGATTCCACAACTCTGGATACCATTGGCAGCCTTCCTGTAAATCTAATCAGTGAATGGAAAGAATTTTTTTCCCAAGGCATCCACAGTTTGCTTTTACCTATTTTGGTGACTGTTACAGGCAAGTGAAAAGGGGAATAATAATGAGATTGATTCATTGGAAATGACTTACTGAAAAATTCAAAACCAAAAATCAGATAATACTAAATAGTAAAGGAAAAACCCAGAAGAGAAAGCTTGGCTTCTCGGAAGCATCATATATGCTTTTACTTTACTGACAAGAGTTGAAAAAATGGCAAGATATCCAATGACTGTTGCAAATTAAAATAATAATGATTTGGATAACATGAATAGAACCTCACTATTGACCAGTTGCTTTCTTTTTAGAAAAGGATCAGATAAAAAGTCATTAAAATAGTTGAGATTAACTGAAATATACATTTAGTTCATGTTTCTAGTTAAGGCTACTTTATTGTTTATGTCTAGTTTTTATTTCATTTTCTAAAATGACATTTGATTGTGAATCAGTTATGCTATACTAACTTCTGAGACATGCATGTCTTTCCTTTTTGTCATTAGGAGAAAACAAAGATATGTCTGAAACATCCTTTCAGAATGCAATGCTGAAACCCATGTGTGAAACATTAACATATATCTCAAAGGAACAGCTACTGAGTCACAAACTTCCTGCAAAATTAGTTTCGGACCAAAAAACAAACTTACCAGAATATCTCCAGACTTTGTTAAATACATTGGCTCCATTACTCCTCTTCAGAGCTAGGCCTGTGCAAATTGCTGTTTATCATATGCTATACAAGTAAGAATTCATCAAATTGAATCAATATTACAGTGGTCTAAAAAAATAGAATATATGTTTAGTTTTTACTTTTAATTATTTAAACAGTAAAATTCTTAAAAGAAGGATATCTGACTGTTTCACTAGTAGGGACACCCAAGTTGCTTGATCTTTTAGTTTATCATTCTCTATACACAATTTATATTTAAATAGTCCTGGCTATAGTAGTTATTTTAGAGAAAACTCATTTAAACATTTACTCATTATAAAATAAGTATTGACTTTTCTGTTCTTGAACAGGACTTAGTAAACAGTTTAATATCACATATTTAAAAATAATGTTCTAATTTCTAGATTGATGCCTGAATTACCACAATATGATCAGGATAATCTAAAGTCATATGGAGATGAAGAAGAAGAACCAGCCCTGTAAGTGTTTTTGTTTTTTTTTTTTTAAATAATTTGTTTTATTAAATTCTTATAATTCTTCTCACTTATAATGTCTTTAGAGGACTGAAGCAGCACAAAAGCTGTAAATTAGAGTTATATTCATTCTACAGATAGATCTTTTTCGTTATTTGTAAGATATAAATGAAATCTAGATTTCACCCAAAAGATTGTTTCTCTTAATTGTTCTTAAATCACATGTTCCATTTGCTACTGTTTAGTGAAACTTTCTTTGGCCATGTAGTGGCTATGGAAAGAGTGTATCAGTTCAAATATCTATTGAGCATCTACTTTGTGGATAGTATTAATACAGTGTTTAGTGAGCACTTTCTTTTTCTTAGGGGATTAATCCTATACAGATGATATCATTTTATAGAAAATATAGTATATGTTAAATGCTAAAAAAAAGGATAACTTTTTTGTGTGTCAGTTAGGCCTATATAAGATAGCATGTTATGAGGGCACAATTAATGTACCTCAGGAAAGGAAGACTTTCTTTTGAGGAAGAGGCATTTAAACTGGACCTTTAAGGTTAGGTAGCATTTCTGCAGGACAGGAAAGACAATATAAGTTAAGAGAACATTATGTACAAAGTCGCTGAGTCATGAATGTGAAGATGTACTTGGGGAATATTGAGTAGTTAGCACTTAATGTATACGTTTATTGACACTATCTTTTTTTACTGGAATGTGAGTTCTGTGAGGGCAAGAATTTCCGTCTTATTTCTGAGAGAGAAATAGGCCAGAATGCTATAGGCCAGAATGCTTCCTGGCCCATAGCAGATATCATGAGTAGTATGTTGAATGAACTAATAAAAATTAGTGAGTACAGAGTAGGCAGGGTATAATGGAAGATAAAGCTGAAAGGGTAAAGCGGCCCGATAATGAATGACCTTAAAAATGACTTTTCCGGGGAGATTTGGGTATTATTTGGTAGGAAATAGGACACCACCAGCTGATTCTGACACCAGTGTAAAACATTAATTGTAAAAAGACGCAAGCAGAAGGGGAGGTGATTCCAGAAGTTAAATAACAATGCATGGAGGGCAATGTGAAAAGTGGAGAGATTTCGGAGCTGGTATTTTATAAGATCTAGTGACTATCAGTATGGAATATAGAGGCTTGATACGTGATATGGAGGTGTTGAAGGAAAAGACCTAAGGGCAGAAGCTTGGAGAAGGCCTGTGCTTATGGGCTGGGAGAAGGAAGCCACAAGGGAGGAACAATCATGGAAGTAAAACAAGAGAGCCAGGCTAGAGTTTCATAGAGAAGGGAGTTAAGTATTTTACTTTTTGAAAATCTCGTAAGTTCACCTGAAAGTATAAATGAGTAGAGTAGTTCAGTAAAGAAGAAAATTAACTTACATTGTTGTGAATTAATCTGAATGATAAATTTATTTTCCTAAAAAGAGATACAATCATGAGTTTTTAAATAGGCACATAATTATTTTCTGTGTTTATCATTCTGATTAATAATATGATTGTGATATCTCTTAATAGTGCTAAATAAGTAGATAATACGCAATAAAATAGAAACTAGGATGAAGTGACAAAGTTTGAAGTCTTAATCTTCACTTTATCTTTTATAAAGGATGATAAAAGGCTTGGTAGGATTTAGAATCCCTGACACTTTCCCTGACTAACCGAGGGGCTTTGGACTAATCATTTGGCTTCTCTGGGTGTGTGATTTTTTTTTTTTGCTTATAAAACAGAAAATTGAAATGGATGTTTTCTAAAAATGTCTTTCCTTCAAGTGCTATAGTATCTCTTTTTGATTTTACTGTTATATGAGATTAGAAGTTAAAATTGGATTAATAGAGGGGAATTTGTAGAAGGTTTTTGGAAAATAGAGAAATTTTTCTAAAATGCATGAAGTCTACAAATACTGTCAATTTGTTAAGGAATGAATTATAAAGAAAACTGTGGTGTTTAATCATTGATTCTTAGGTCACCACCGGTGGCACTGATGTCTCTTCTTAGCACTCAAGAGGATTTATTAGAAAATGTTTTGGGGTGTATTCCCGTTGGACAGATAGTTACTATTAAACCACTGAGTGAAGACTTCTGTTATGTTCTGGGATACCTTCTCACTTGGAAATTAATACTAACTTTCTTCAAAGCCGCTTCATCACAGGTAAATAAATATGTGAAAACTTTCAACAGTTCTATCCTAATATGCTTCTCTGACACTGTTCTAAATACCTTTCTTCCCTTCAACTTAATAAAAGAGAAATGCCTTATGTTTTAATCTTATCATTTTTTTGTTTTAAATTGAGGCAGGGTCTCTGTTTTCCATGCTGGAGTGCAGTGGCACAATCTTGGCTCACTGCAACCTCTGCCTCCTGGGCTCAAGCGATCTTCTCATTAAGTAGCTGGGACTACAGGTGTAATCCACCATGCCTGGCTAATTTTTATATTTTTTATAGAGATGGGGTTTCACCATGTTGCCCAGACTGGTCTCAAACTACTGAGCTCAAGTGATCTAACCGCCTTGACTTATAGGCCGGAGCCACTGCACCCAACCTAATCTCAATTTTATCCAGCTACCTTCAGACAATCTGCTTAATAAGTTTACTCCTGTCCCTTATGTCTCACCCCCCCAAGTAGAATTATTTACTCTGATATGTGGCCAGATCAGTTTTTTTCTAACTGAATAGTCACCAGGTTCTTTTATTTCAGGAAATAAGATTTTTTTTTTTTTTTTTTTTTGAGGCAGAGTCTCACTCTGTCGCCAGGTGCCAGGCTGGAGTGCAGTGGCGCGATATTGGCTCACTGCAACCTCCATCTCCTGGGTTCAAGCAATTCTCCTGCCTCAGCCTCCTGAGTAGCTGGGACTACAGGCACGCACCACCACGCCCAGCTAATTTTTGTATTATTAGTAGAAACGGGGTTTCACCATGTTGGCCAGGATGGTCTCGATCTCCTGACCTCGTGATCTACCCGCCTCCTCCTCCCAAAGTACTGGGATTACAGCTGTGAGCCACTGTGCCTGGCCAGGAAATAAGATTTATATAATTTAATTCTGTGCTATCATAGTGATGATTTAAAAAGAATTGGATCTTGTGTTTTTTCTGTTTTTTGGGGTGTCAGTTTTTCACTCTGTTGTAGAGATTTCACTTAATACATCATTGGAAATTTACCTTACTTGAAAATCACTGTTTGGAGAAACATCTGTGAAACATATATGCCATGTAATAATTCCAGCTGTTATCTAAATGGGGAAAATATCTAAAATATTTTGCCCAAATTATTCTAGTAGCCACTAGATGTCTCTGTTGTCTCAAGTTTAGGAAGTAAGACCTTGTCCAAGAAGAAACTGGAAAGATCTCTCTAGTTTTTATTTCTTTTAGAAAGATCCCCACTTGAGGATAGCTTGAGCCCAGGAAGCAGAGGTTGCAGCGAGCTGAGATTATGCCACTGCACTCAAACGTGGGTGACAGAGCCAGACCCTGTCTCAGAAAGAACAAGAAAGATCCAAATCTCCATCAGTCTTTCATTGAATCAACCTAGTAAAATATGTGCCTTCTTTGATAGGTCAATACAAAGAGATGTGGTTTATCACTTAGTGTGATAAAGTATTTATGGCATTCATTTCCAATGTGACTTTTTCAGAATTTTTAAATTATAATTTATGTTGTTCATAACCTATACCTTGGTACAAAGATATCAATTTTTGCATCTTTGTATATCTAAGGGGAAAAATCAAATCACAGAGGCAGCATTGATCTAGTTGTTAAATTGATTAGTTTTCTCTTCAGGACTGTCACTTATTTTTAGGACTTAAGCTAGTTTTATTTGCTGATGATATATTTTAAGAGCTCCTTATTGGGCTTTTACATCAATTTCTTAAAATATTGTTAATCTCTAAAAAATTGCAGTGGATTGAGGCTTTTGTGTATAACAGTTTTGTTCTTATTTTATATTCAGAAGTTAGGAAAATGGCCTTCCTTCCCCTTTTCTGTTAAGCTGGGATTGGGTTAGGGTACAGAATTATACAGCAGCATTTATGATTATTGAGTCTGAAACTTGAACTGAGCTGTGGGCAGATAAACCAGAATAACCCACTAAATAATACTAATTAGATGAATCCTGAAATAAACAGAATTTTTCTTCAGAAAACTTTAAATGTTCCTAAATCATGGATTAACTTTTTTTCTCAAAAAAAAACAAAAAAAACAAAAACTCCTAGCAAATTAGATTGAACTGAAGAAAAGTTGTATATATGCATGTGTATGTTTATGTGTCTGTTTTATAAAGCTTTGCTGAGATATTGCACATACCATAAAATTTACCCACTTAGCACATACAGTTTGGTGTTTTTAGTATACAGTCATCCCTTGATATTTGCAGGGGATTGTTTCCAGGCTCCCTCCCATGCCCCCCACCCCAGTTAATACCCAAGTTCCTTATATAAAATGGCATAGTATTTGCATCTAACCTATGCACATCCTCCTGTATACTACTTAAACTCATCTCTAGATTAGTTATCACTGATACAATGTAAATGCTATTGAAATAGTTGCTATACTGTATTTTTACAATTTGTAGTGTTTTTATTGTTGTACTGGGTTTTTAAAAATCACCTTTTTGCCCCTCAAATATTTTCAATCTGCGATTGGTTGAATTTTCAGATGTGAAACCCATGAATATGGAGGGCGGACTGTATTCACAGAGTTGTGCAGTTATTACCACTGCCTTATTTAAGAGCATTTTCAACGTCTCATTGTACTTGATAGCAATCATTTCCTATTTCCTTTCAAACCCCACAGCTCTTGGAAACCATTAAACTGTGTTCTGTCTCTGTGTATCTGCCTGTTCTGGACATTTCACGTATATCTGGTCGTTAGTGTCTGGCTTTTATTTCACTTAGTATATTGTTTTCAATATTTGTCAAATTGTAGCATGTATCATAAGTATTGCATTTACTTTTGTGGCTGAATAATACTCTATTTTATAGATATACCATATTTTGTTTATCTATTAATGGACATTTAGGTTTGTTTCTATTTTTTGGCTATTGTGAATAAAGTTGCTGTGAACATTCATGTATAATCTTTTGTGTTGAAATATGTTTTCATTTCACTTGTGTTGTATATCTTGGAGTAGAATTGTTGGGTCATTAATGTGTGTTTCTTAAAGTCCATTGATATTGCTGATTAATTTTTTAAAAATCTCCAACTTTTATTTTGAAAAAAATTAAACTTACAATGAAGTTGGAAGAATAATTCAATGAAAAGTCACATACTCTTTTAGATCAACACATTTTTAACATGTTGCTACATTTGCACATACTTTCTCTGTATTTACTTTTTTCCTGCTGACTTACTTGAAAGTCAGTTGCAGACATTATGATGCTTTACCAAAAGTATTTAAGCATATATATCCTAAGATCAAGGATATGTTTCTACATAAGCATAATATAATTTTTATACTCAAGAAATTTAATTTTGATGCAATAATACCTAATTTTTATTTAGATACTTTCTGTTGTCCCAGTAATATCTTTATAGTTTTATTTTCTTCTCTATTGAAGATCTAATCAAGAATCATGTTTGTATTTGTTTGCCGTATTTCTTTAGTTTCTTTAACCTATAGTTCCTATACCTTTCTTTTCTTGTCATTGTTTTGGTCAGCTGCTTTTAGCCTGTCATACAATTTGAATTTGTCTGATTGTTTCCTTATTAGATTCTGGTTAATTTTCAGCAAGAGTACTTACTGCACAAGTTGTTATGTGTTCTCAGTGTCTTATCTCAGGAGCCATATAATGTTATTGTATTATTTTACAGGTTGAGTATCCCTTATCCAAAATGCTTGGGACAGTAGTGTTTCTGATTTCAGATTTTTCCAGATTTTGGAATATTTTTGTTACATGTACTGGTAGAGCATACCAGATCCGAAAATCTGAAATGCTCCAGGAGCATTTCCTTTAAACATCATGTTGGTGCTCAACAAGTTTTAGATTATGGAGCATTTTGGATTTTGGATTTTCAGATTTGGTATGTTCATCCTTCATTGGTGACGTTAAGTTTGATGGTAAGGATATTTTGGTCAACGTATTTTAAAAATCAATTCCAAATTCTATGACTTGATCATTGTATTTAAGTATTCATAGTGTTCAGAAAGTGGTGTATTTTACACAAAGAAAGGAAAAATGCTTGAGGTGATGAATACCCCACTTACCCGATTACATATTATATGCCTATAAAATACCTCATATGCTCCATAAATATCTACTGTGTACCCACAAAAATTAAAAATACAAAATTTTAAAAAAGAAAATAGTGTCTTTGTACCATGGGAAGATCTGTGATATAGTGGAAGAAATCATTTTAAAACCAATACAGATACCAAAGAACTGCAAAGTGAATGTGAAAAATGCAAGCTGTGCTATTGAGGGAAAGCAGGAGTTGTAAAGCACAGGTCTCACATAGGTACCTGTCATGCTCCCCGTGGCAGCTCGTTTTTCTGTTTTTAAAAGAGAAACCAGAAATAAGTATTTTTATGTGAAATTTCCTGATTGAAAAAACAACTCTGAGAAGACCCCAAGACCTTTTGGACTACTAGTTTGTGCTCTCTGTCTTAAAGGGTCGTTGGAGTTTTTGATACAGGGTGAGGTCAGCCACAAAAATGAGATTAGTTTTAAACAGAAGTTTGAAAGGTTAAGGACAATGGTGTGGAAGGAATGTGTGGAAGACTTGGGAGGAGAGCCATCTGTGGGAATGGTGAATAGATCTTCTTGTTTAAGATACTTTAAACCAAGGTGAGTGTCTTGTAATACAGGGAGACAATTTGAGAAAGGTACTAGAAACGTATGTTATAATGATGAGGGAATAGAGAGAATGTCTGCTAGTTTATAAGGAAAGGAAATTTGTTATACTTTGATTTGTTTTTTATACCAATTGTCATGGTGTATTTGGTTTACTAACAAATTCATTGCTCTCCACTAGCTTCGGGCTCTGTATTCAATGTATCTTCGGAAAACAAAGAGTTTGAATAAATTGCTCTATCACCTGTTCAGGCTTATGCCAGAAAATCCAACCTATGCAGAGACAGCAATTGAGGTCCCAAATAAGGACCCCAAAACATTCTTTACTGAGGAGCTGCAGCTGAGTATTAGAGGTCAGTAAGATATGTGTTGATGTTTTTTGTTGGACACTAGATTCAGACTAGGTTGAATTAAACTTTTCCCTGGGAATGTGGAGAATAACCCCAAAAGTGGGTCCTGGCTATGAGAATGTTGAAATTCATCATTTTCCATATTGTTCTAAATAGGACAAATAATTAGATTTTACCTGTATGACTGTGAGGACTTTAATACATTTTTGAAGCTTAGTGTGGTGAGACTATTAACTTTTTACTCTGTAAACAAATATTTGTTATGTGATAACATTTTATAGGCATATAAATAAGGGGAAATTAAGATGAATAAAATTTATTTCATTCTGGGAGCTCACATTTTAGCTGACAGGATAGATATGCATGTATCTGGTTGTACTACAGTATTGAAAACAATTTACTAAGAATATGAATCTTTTAAATGCCTTGGAGATCCTAGGATGGACTGCATCTTGTGAGTTGGGTATTCCAAGACTTCTGCACAGCAGCTCAGCGAACTCTGGGGAAAGTAAAGAAGGCCAAACTCCTTTTCATAATTTATAACACCAGGCATCTTTAATTTTTCCTTCTTTTTAAAATATGCGTATTCTAATTTATTTGTGGTCTTTCATGGTAAATATAGAATTCTGTTTCTAGGTAGATTTTTCAGTATTAATTGGGATTTTCACTTTCTAAAAAAATTATTTTGCCATTCTTATGGTTAATTTTGAATGTCTGAAAGGATGCTCATACTCCAGAGTTCTGGTTTCTCTGGTTTTGTTTTATGAGCTATAGCACTATTGTTGAGGAATTAAGGATCACTTTCTAAGGAAAATACTAATATTAGTCTGTTTATAAGAAATATATGTTACTAATCAAGAATTTGCTTTCTTCCTCAGAAACTGCAGCTCTTCCATACCACATTCCACACTTGGCTTGTTCAGTCTATCATATGACATTAAAAGACTTGCCTGCTATGGTTAGGTTGTGGTGGAATAGCAGTGAGAAGCGTGTTTTCAATATTGTGGATAGATTTACAAGCAAGTATGTCAGCAATGTGCTTTCTTTTCAAGAAATATCTTCTGTACAAACAAGTACACAACTATTTAATGGCATGACGGTTAGTATTGTCTTGACTTTCTCTAGAAAAGTTGTTTTAATATTGGGTATGTCTATCATGAATATCATAACAGACTGTAGTTCTTGTCTCAGAATTTATAGAAATTGGTGGCCAGGAGTGGTGGCTCATGCCTGTAATTCCAACACTCTAGGGGAGGCCAAGGTGGGAAGATCACTTGAGCCCAGAAGTTCAAGACCAGCCTATTTTATTTTCTAATTTGTGTATCCAATCTCAACATTACTTCGTGCATGGATTGAAACCGTGATATAAGTTTATTACGTACTGAATTAGTCTATTGTCACATTGCTATAAAGGAATGCGTGAGATTGGGTAATGTATAAAGAAAAGAGGTTTAGGCTGGGCGCAATGGCTTATGCCCGTAATCCCAGCACTCTGGGAGGCCGACATGGGTGGATCACTTGAGGTCAGGAGTTTGAAACCAGCCTGGGCAACATGTCTCTACTAAAAAAATACAAAAGTTAGCCAGGCGTGGTGGCGGGTGCCTGTAATCCCAGTTACTCAGAAATTTACAATCATGGCAGAAGGCAAACAGGAATCAGCACATCACATGGCCAGAGCAGGAGAGAGAGAGGTGGGAGGTGTCACACACTTTTAAACAACCATATTTCATGACAACTCATTTACTATTACCAGACCAGCACCCATGGGAAATCCACCCCCATGATCCAATCACTTCCTACTAGGTCCCACCTCCAACATTTGGGATTACAATTCAACGTGAGATTCAGGCGGGGATGCACCTCCAAACCATTTCACCCACCAAATAGTTTTTGATCATTCATTAGTTCATTCAAAATCTGTATTGGAATACTCACAGATGCCAAGCACTGTGTACTGGTCATCAGGGAAATGAAGTTTAGTAGGACCAGATTCTTGTCTTGTAATGACATACAGTTTAATAAAGGGAAAAGAGCAATACTAATAATGATTTTTGCATTGGAAAGTAGCATATTAAGAGAAAGAGTGCTTCATGATCTGAGTGGGACAGATTCATCTGGCTGAAGGGATTAGGTGAGATTTTATGGAAGAAAATCACTTTGAGGTGGGCAGGATTTTGTTATAGGAAAAATGAAGGGAAAGGCGCTATAGAGGAAATGCTATTACAAAAGCAAAAAGCACAGAAATGAGAATGTCATTTCAGTGATTGTCCAAGAAATGATAAATAACGCAGTATTCCAACCCAGATAATGAGTAGGGATTCCAAAGGTGAATAGACTACTCAACAGTGAATTAGAGGTATGTTGGGAAGGACCTCAAATAACAGTCAAAAGTGGTACAATTCAGCCACTGAACATTTTTCATTCAGGCAGTAGCATGGTCAGAGTTATAGTCTGAAATTGCTCTGAGCAGTGTCTATAGCATGAGCTGTTGGCAGACAGTTTGGATTCAAATGAATGGTTAGACGAGACTTGGGGTAGACATTAGGAGCAAAGGACTAGGGCCTGAGTGAGACAGTATCCGTGGGAATATAAAAGAGTAGGGATGTGAGAGATTTTGTGCTAGTGATTTAGCCAAACTTAACATTAGTTAATATCTAGGATAAGGTAGAAGCAGAAATTTAAAATGATGCTATGATGACTTTTAGCCTGGGAGTAGGAAATTCAGAAGACGAAGTTTGTAAAGGATGATAATGTGTGTGTTTTATGTTGAGTTTGCAGTGTTTGAAAACCAAACAAATAACTATAAATGTTCTGGCAGTTAATGGTTGGCTCCAAAGCTCAGGAGGATAATATGGTAGAGGAAGACTTGTTAGACATAGAATAGACGTAGTGACATTTGATACTCTGGGTGTGGAAGAGAAGGGATAATAAACCATTATGTCATTTATCTGTTAAAGGATTATTGAGCTATTATGTGACAAACCTAATATAATAAAACCTTTTTTTAGTGAACAGTTAATTGCTTTTTAAAACAACCTTTGAATATCATGAAATCACTGTAAAAACATACCAGGCAGATATTTAAACCTATTTCTTAATTATCTCATGTCAGATAAGTGAATGTGTTTAGTTAGCCACATTGTCCTTGAATGAAGCGTTTAGCTTTTAACAAATAGTCAACCTATCAAAATGTTTTCTGGATGATAGAAAGGAATTTAGCAAACAAAATATCCTTTGTTGTGTTGTAGGTTAAAGCTCGAGCTACTACTCGAGAGGTAATGGCTACTTATACTATTGAGGACATAGTTATTGAACTTATAATACAACTGCCCTCAAATTATCCACTGGGTTCAATAACTGTAGAAAGTGGGAAAAGAGTAGGAGTGGCTGTTCAGCAGTGGCGGAACTGGATGCTGCAGTTAAGCACTTACCTTACCCATCAGGTAAGTTTCTGTTTACACATTTGGCTTTACAAACTCGAAAAAGATGATCAACTTAAAAGGGTATTTAAACATAAAATATATCTTTTCTGCTTAAGATAAAAATAGGTATTAAATTTCCTTAGATAAACACAGACATATCCCTAAATGGATTAAACCTGCCCTTCTGTTTTAATTTTTATGGTTCTGTAATTTATTTTCTGGTGATTGAGAGGGATTGACTTTATTTCATTAACATTGTAGAAGATGTAGAACAATATGTGGTATTAAGGAAATTGAGAGAGGATCTTCTGAAAAATACTGGAGAGATGAATGCCTTCTGAGCTACTTTCACTTTTATTCTTACATTTAAACTTCTCTTTGGTTAGAGAAGTCCCAGTACTTTGAAAAACCTTTGACCTCTAAACACATTTTAAATCTTCAGTTCTGTTTGCACACTGTATCTCAGGCATTCTACAGTAAATAAAAACTGGTTTTTTTTGAGACGGAGTTTTGCTTTTGTTGCCCAAGCTGAAGTGCAGTAGCACGATCTCGGCTCGCTGCAGCCTCTGCCTCCTGGTTCAAGTGATTCTCCTGCCTCAGCTTAGTAGCTGGGATTACAGGCACCTGCCACCACACTCGGCTAATTTTTTGTATTTTTAGTCGAGACGGGGTTTCACCATGTTGGCCATGGTAGTCAACCAACTCCTGACCTCAGGTGATCCACCTGCCTTGGCCTCCCAAAGTGCTGGGATTACAGGTGTGAGCTACCACGCCCGGCCAGGAAAAACTATTTTAAAACAAATATGCTCATCAATATTGTAGAACTGGAACAAATCATATGAGATGAGATAATTTCATCATTTTCAGTTAAACATTAGAAGAACTAACCTAAATGATTTAATTATTGAGAGAGTTTTATGAAGCAATGAGCTGAGACTATAACACTTTAAGTATTGGACTGGAAGCCTTTAAAGTATGTCTTTAATGGAGAAAAATTACATCTGCTTCCTAAAACTTGGGAGGTTATTTTAAAAACCAACATTCATAAAAGGAGATATGAACATAGCCAAGCAGATTCTCTTCTTTCAGAATTGTAATTCAACTTTAAAATTTGTGAAATTGAATAAAAATAAAATTGGTGGTCATCAATGTATAGTGACTTATTTTTCTTCTTGTTAACAGAATGGAAGTATTATGGAAGGCTTAGCTTTATGGAAAAATAATGTAGACAAACGTTTTGAGGGTGTTGAAGATTGCATGATCTGTTTCTCAGTCATTCATGGTTTCAACTATTCCCTTCCCAAAAAAGCCTGTAGAACATGCAAGAAAAAATTCCATTCAGCCTGCTTGGTAAGTCTAAAGATAAATTAATGCACTTATATTTGATGTATTTTATACACATACAGATGCATGCGCGTGCGCGCACACACACACACACACAATGTCTAACTTTGGTAGAGAAAATGTATGTTAAACTTAATTGTAGCTAATAGGAGATATATTAAAAAGTGATTTTTAAAAGTCTGCAAAAGATAATTCGCAATTTACTGAGACTGGTAGAATCAAGGCCCTCTAATAAATGGGTGTTTCCAGTGACCTTTTACCAGTCAACAAGTAGAAGGTCTTATGAGATCTAGACCATGAAGGAGACTACAGGAATTGGTACTGGAAGCTATCTGGCATCAGAGCCCTGTGCTCTTTTTAAACTTGCTGAAAAAGAAGTAGCCATTTGTTCATTTGTTTCACAGGAGATCTTTCTTATATCTTAGTGGTTGTGTACATGAGCCTAAGTAGAATAAAACTTAGTGTAGCCTTTGGAAGTAATATTCATTTGTGTTGATTTTGGAGATTAACAGAAAGAGCAAAAATGTTAGTGTTCTTCCCTTCTTATTTTATCATTTGAAGGTTACTTGAGATGTATATGTACTTTATGATATATATAAGAGGAGAACTGTAAAAAGTTCTTTTAATATTTAAAACCTTTTCTTTTTCAGTACAAATGGTTTACATCTAGCAACAAATCTACTTGTCCACTCTGTCGTGAGACGTTTTTCTGAGATTTTTTTTCACTGGAGGTGATCCCTGAAGTATGTCAAGCAAAGGCATTGGATTTGGAACCATCTTAAAGTGTGGATGTGGGGAAGCCAGTGAGCATTACTTTTAAATAGGACCTTCTCTGGAAAATTATTTTGGTTAGCATAATAATCTTAAAATCAGGTTTACTTAACTTTAGATTGCTTTGTAAATGTTTGGGAACTTTCTTTTACAAAAGAATATTAAATATTTGAGAGAAAATATTTATATTAATGGTTTAATCTCTTTGTATATTTAAAAATAAATAAGAAAACCCCCTAAATTAAAGAATTGGAATTTGTGAAAAGATTGTACAACTATATTATTGATAAACCCATTCTGTTTGTTCATCTGTGTTTTCAGGTAGTCCAAGTGAAGCAAAATGAACTGAGAGAGCTGATTTACATCTATAGGTATTTTAAGAGTTATTTATTAGTTATGACAATAAATTAGTAGTATTCTGATATTTGTAGATTATTTTAATGATAAAAATGACACTAAGCTATTAATATAGCTTGTCTTAAGCTATTTGGAAGCATGCTCTGAAATCCTGTATAAAAGAGTGTAAATTGAACTTTAAGGTACCTCCATTTATCAAGGGTTGTGAAATTCAGAAAATTAAATTCTTGATGCTGACCTTTTGTTTGTGGAAGAATTATTTCTATATAGTAGTGAAATTTGAATTGTAAACTTGTCAGTGAATTTATTACTTAGTTTGAGCGAGTCTCTAGAGGGTGAGAATTTGAGAGAAATGGCAATTTATTATTTCATTCATGAAGCAACATGGTAGTTATCCTTCTATTGAGGGGAGAAATAAATGAATATTGCTGAAACTTAAAAATCAGTGGAAAATTGCTTATAGCCATTACTGGATAGTGAATTAAAGAAAAAAAAATCAGTGGAAAAAACAAAACATTTACAAATGTTGTAGGAGGCTTTCAATTTTGTAAGCAAACTTAGCTTTTCTTACCAGGCAAAGTTACAGTAAATAAGAGATATGGGGGAGCAAATGTTTTCAGCCTTCAAAAATGAAAGTTACAGATTTTAGCACTAAGTAAAATTCAATATAATAGGCTGAAGTGAAATAAGTGAAAACCTGTCTTTTGCCACTCTTAAAAATTGTGCCCAAAATATAAAAGTGTGGAAGTTTAGAACTTGGAATAATTTTATTGCAGTCTTCCATTACATGGAAATAGCATATCAGATATCTAGGTTACTTGAGAGATCAGCTAATCTTCTCTGTTGCATATGTTTAATTGGCCAAAAGCAATTCATGAAAAATAAAATTACTGCTTTCCATCTACTGGGTAAAATGACTATTGAAATCGTATGAACGTGGTCAGAGGATTGTAGTTGAGAGTGAAGTACTATGTGTGAGTTATAGATCTCTTGAGTTTATAGATGCAGTGTCCTGCCCAGTTTTGTTTGCCTCCTACATTTTTCTGTAAAATATTTATTACTTCTAGCCTTGAGGCTCTGAGAGTCAGTAAGTGAAGTACAGATAGCAAAATTTTACTACCTCGTTAACCCCTTTCTTAAAATATTCTCTGTCTTTCTATGTCTCTCTCTGACATAGCAATCCCAAAGGATTGTGTTACTTCCCTGTGAAAGTTATATACTTTTCCTTTAAAAATGGTTTTATAATAAGACTGTTTAAAACCTTTCCAGTAACTGGTACATCTTGGCTTTTGACCCAAACCCCAAGCAGAAAAGAAAATGGAATAATGGAACATTGTTTTTCCACATTAATATTAGAGCATCAGATTCTTGGTGAAATACTGTAATTAAGTAGTTATAATTAAATAACTGCTCTTCATACTTAGGACTCTTAATACATTTCTTTAAGACTTGTAAGTATAATTGTAAAGCTTGTTAACTGTTTATATGCTAAAGGAAAAGCTTTCCAAAATGAGACTGAAATTCAGGATACCACATTAAAGTTTTATCTGTATAGCTTTGACAACTCTAACAAAAAGGATAGCAGCCGTTAAACTTTTAGCATAAGGACATTTTAAAATTGCATGAGATTAGCAAAATTATTAATTTAAAACCCAAAGTAAATTGCAAATTTTAAAATTTATTTTTGACTCTTATCACATGCTCTAATGTATGTACCTAAGTTTCTGTGGCTTAAATAATATGTTATTATTTGATACATTTTTGTGGTGCAAGTAATTAATGTTATTATTTGATTGTTATACCATATGTGCCCATTAAAATTCTTTTTAATTAAAAAAATTTCAAATATACAGAAAAATAATAATATAAATGCCCTTGTACTCTTCACATATTATTTTGCCATATTTGCTTCTGATTTTTTAAAAAATAAAATGTTACTCTTTTGTACTTCTCCCTGGTGCCATCCTCCTCCTTTTCTCTGTAGAGCTAACCTACTATTCTGAAGTTGGTGTGACTCCTTCCTATTTAAGATTTTATACTTTACCATGTGTTTTTATTTAGAAGCAATATATAATAGTTAAGTTATATTAATGGTGTTTTACTGTATGTAATCTTTTGTAACCTCACTTTTCACTTAATATATTGTTTAGTGTTATATCAGTTTACTTACAATAAATGATATGACGGTAAACAACATATTAAGTGAAAAATTAATGGTGGTCTAAATTGTTAATTTTTTGCCATTTTGAACAGTGCTGCAAGTGTACAGTCTTGATCATGTCACCTCATGCAGTTGTGCTAGATAGTCGTTTACAAATGGAATTTCAGCCTGGCATGGTGGCTCATGGCTGTAATCCCAGCACTTTGGGAGGTCGAGGCAGGAGGGTCACCTGAGGTCAAGAATTCGAGACCAGCCTGGCCAACATGATGAAATCTCATCTCTACTAAAAATACAAAAAAATTAGCCAGGCGTGGTGGTACATGCCAGTAATCTAAGATATTAGGGAGGCTGAGGCAGGACAATTGCTTGAACCCAGGAGGCAGAGGTTGCAGTGAGCCCAGATCGTGTCACTGCACTGTAGCTTGCGCGACAGAGCAAGACTCTGTCTGAAAATATATACGTATATATATATATATAATATAATATAATATAATATAAATAATATACACATAATAAATAAAAATGGAATTTTGGGTAGTAGGAATGTGTATACTCTGTCACTATAGATGTTATCAGATTGCTCTCTGAAGTGTTATACAAGTTGGCTCTCCCAACTTCAGTTTAAGAGAATTCTGGTTTTCCTATCTTGTCACCAATACTTCGTCTTATCGGAATTTTTAAATTCTGCAGTCTGAAAGCTATGAGATGGTAGCTCTTTGTTTTAACTTATATTTCATTAAGAAGGCTACTTACATTTCATATATTTATTGGTCATTGTTTGACAGGTTTTTGTCCATAATCTATGCCTATTTTTCTGCAGGATTACTTGTATTCTTACTGATCATACTGCCTTATCTCATAGGACTTCTAATATGCGGCTTAACATTTTCTGTGACTATCTTTAATCTCACAGAATTTTTCAGTTACATTTAATCAGATAATTTTTTCTTTTATGATTGAGCCTTTTTTATGTTAGGTTTTAAAAACTTGTTATTTAACTGAAGTTTAAAAAATTCTATTATATTTTGTTAAAACTTTTAAATTTCAAAATGTGCCTAATGTTCCTGGAATTAATTTTTTTAAATTTTACTTTAAGTTCTGAGATACATGTGCAGAACATGCAGGTATACATGTGCCATGGTGGTTTGCTACACCTGTCAACCCATCATTGGTTTTAAGCCCCACATGCGTTAGGTATTTGTCCTAATACGCTCCCTCCCCTTGTCCTCCACCCCCGAGCAGGTCCCAGTGTGTGATGTTCCCCTCCCTGTGTCCATCTGTTCTCATTGTTCAGCTCCCACTTATGAGTGAGAAAATGTGGTGTTTGGTGCACTGAGAATGATGGCTTCCAGTTTCATCCATGTCCCTGCAAAGAACACGAACTTATTCTTTTTTATGGCTATGTCATATTCCATGGTGTATATGTGCCACATTTTCCTTATCCAGTCTATCATTGATGGGCATTTGGGTTGGTTCCAAGTCTTTGCTATTGTAAATATTACTGCAATAAACATAGCATGTGTTTTTATAGTGGAATGGTTTATAATCCTTTGGGTATATACCTAGTAATAGGATTTCTGGGTCAAATGGTATTTCTGGTTCTAGATCCTTGAGGAATCGCCACATTGTCTTCCACAGTGGTTGAGCTCATTTACATTCTCACCAACATAAAAGCTTTCCTATTTCTCCACAGCTTTGCTAGCATCTAGTGTTTCTTGACTTTTTAATCACCATTCTGACTAGCATGAGATGGTAACTTATTGTGGTTTTGATTTGCATTTCTCTAATGATCAGTGATGTTGAGCTTTTTTTTTATATGTTTGTTGGCCACATAAATTTCTTCTTCTGAGAAGTGTCTGTTCATATCCTTTGCCCACTTTTTGATGGGATTATTTTTTCTTGTAAATTTAAGTTCCTTGTAGATTCTGGATATTAGACTTTTGTCAGATGGGTAGCTTGCAAAACTGTTCTCTCATTCTGTAGGTTACCTGTTCACTCTGATGACAGTTTCTTTTGCTGTGCAGAAGTTCTTTGGTTTAACTAGATCCCATTTGTCAATTTTGACTTTTGTGCCATTGCTTTTGGCATTTTCGTCATGAAGTCTTTGCCCATGTTTATGTCCTGAATGGTATTGCATAGGTTTTCTTCTAGGGTTTTTATGCTTTTAGGTTTTACATTTAAATCTTTAATCTATCTTGAGTTAATTTTTGTATAAGGTGTAAGGAAGGGGTCCAGTTTCAGTTTTCTGCATATGGCTAGCCAGTTCTCCCAGCACCATTTATTAAATAGGGAATCCTTTCTCCATTGCTTTTGTCCTGTTTGTCAAAGATCAGATGGTTATAGATGTGTGGTGTTATTTATGGGGTTTCTGTTCTGTTCCATTGAGGACCACAATTTTCTAAAGCATGCCTTTAAAATGTACAGTCTTTTCTATCCAGTGTGACAATTTTTCTTATTAATTGTAACATTTAGTTCATTTATGTAATCACTAAGGTAGTTTATAATTAATTTTCTAATTTTCCCATCTATTTTGTATTCCATTAATACAAAATAATCTCTGATGGTAGTTTGTATTTCTGTGGAATTGGTGGTGATGTCCCCTTTATCGTTTTTTAT